>CAUYQG010044916.1:0-22838 GCA_963574415.1 Tarsius wallacei | reverse complement strand
AAACAGAAACAGTGAGCTTTCACAGTTAACCATGCCTGCTGCAGTTTCAGAGCCCCATGCTTAGATCATCAGAGTTATTTCTGGTTAAATATGCTAAATATTAGAGGGGAAGGTAATGGCGTCAACAGCTCCCGAACACGTTCTAACGGTCTCAAGGTCCTCGGCCCTCCCTGATTTCTAGCGTTCAGTGGGCCTCCGTGGCCGGCTACCAACAGGGAGGAATATCAGAGGCTTTTTATGTTACATTTATTTGCTCACCAGGAAGTTTGAACATGTTGTCATTTGATTTTGGGGCATTTATAGTTATTTTTTGAATTGCCATTCTGTTGGGGTTTCTTTCTTTCTTCCTTTCTCTTCTCTTCTCTTCTCTTCTCGAGGTCTTACTGTGTTTCTCTCTCTCTCTCTCTCTCTCTCTCTCTCTCTCTCTGTCTCTGTCTCTCTTTTTATCTCTCATTTAGAGATTAAGTCTCACTATGTTGCCCAGGCTGGTCTTGGACTTCTGGGCTCAAGCAATCCTTCTGCCTTGGCCTCCCAAGGTGTTGGAAGCCACTGCTCCCATCTGTTTTTTGATTCTTTTCCTATTGCCTGTTAGCGTCTCGTAGCAAACCAGCAACCTTGGTCTCGCCCATTACAAAGTGCCAGGTCCCCGCTCGCGTGGCCTCTGGGCTTCTACCCCTGTGAGGATCCTCAAGTTCTGGTCTCAGAACCCCCAGCAGCCCACGACCTCAGGCGGACCTGTGAGACGCTCTCTGCTTCTTGTCCTGTGTGCAGGGGGCTCTAGGGGGCTCCATGATCCACTGCACGGTTCCCCACTGCTGGTTGTTCTGCCTGGTACACACCCGTGTTTCTTCAGTACTCAGCACAGGGTACTCATTACCCTGACACCTTCCTCGACTTGTATGCAAGTTGAGTAGCTGTCCGCTGATAGAGTGTGGGCCTGTCACGCCCGCCACTGGATGTGCCATGTGACTGCCATCTTCCATCATCTGTGTGCAGGCGTTGGGCTTCCTTCCCTGGGTTTTCCATCTGCCCCCAGTGCTGCCAGATGTGCAGGGAAGGGGTGCTGACCTCCCTGCTCTGACACTGACCTTTTGGGAGAGGGGTGCTTTCCCTTCCGGCTCTGATGCTGGCCTCTCAGTGGAGGGATGCTGATCCCCTGGCTCTGATGCTGACTTCGGGAGGGGGTGCGGACCCTTGGCTATGATGCAGACCTTTTGGGGTAAGGGTGCTGGCCCCCTGGCTCTGATGGAGACCTCTCAGGGAAGGGGGGCTGACCCTCTGACTCTGATACTCGCCTCTCGGAGGAGTACTGTCCCTCTTGGCTCTGACGCTGACCCCCATTCTCGGAGGAGGGCATGCCATCCCCTGTGGCTTTGCTGCTGACCTCTGCTCTCTGGGGAGGGAGTGCCGTTCCCCTGGCTCTGCTGCTAGCTAACCCTGCTCTTGGAGGAGGGGTGTGTTCCCTCTGACCCTGTTGCTGACTCTGTTCTCTCTGCTTGCAGCTGGGCCGGTGTACCAACAGCGTAGTCAAGTATGAGCTGATGCGCCCATCCACCAAGGCCCCGCTTCTGGTGCTGTGTGAAGACCACCGGGGCCGCATGGTGAAGCACCAGTGCTGTCCTGGCTGTGGCTACTTCTGCACGGCGGTAAGAACCCACCCTGCGGCCTCCACAGCCTCTGCAGGGTGCCCTGTTGGGTCCTCAGCACTGGCTTCTGTTCTGCATCTACCTGCTCTGGGGTGGTCTGGTGACTGATGGTATCCCAGGGGCTTGGCTCGGGACTGGTACCGCCAGGAGGTCTCCAACACGTCAGTGGTCCTCACTACAGCTGTGAGGTGTCCCCCAGCCCTTGTTTCCTCCTCTTGCCTGGTGTCTGAGCCCCTCCTCGTGTGGTAGTGAGCATCCCTTCAGGATAGAAAGCACCCTTCTCCCTAGAAGAGGTGTGTGGCGCCTGCTGCCGTGCTGCAACTGGTTCTCCTAGGCTCGTGTGTCATCAGTTACTTCATTCATCAAAACCTGTGCTCACCAGAACCCAGGGGCCACCGAGGACGGGCTCCCTCCCTGTGGGGCAGGGGAGGAAGAGTGCCTGATCCCAGGAAGAGCGTCTGAGTGTGTCTGGTTGAGCGTCCACATGAGTGTGCCTGCGGGTGAGCGTCTGTGTGTCTGTGAGTGAGTGTGCCTGTGTCTGAGGGAGGATCCGTGTGCGTGTGTCTGTGAATGAGCGTCCACATGTCTGTGAGTGAGCATCCAGGTGTGAGCGTGTCTGCGGGTGAGTATCCGTGTGTCTGAGTGAGCATCCTTGTGAGTGTGGGCTAACATCCGTGTGAGTGTCTGTGGGTGAGCGTCTGTGTTATCTGTGAGTAAGCATCTGTGTGTCTGAGCATCCGTGTGAGTGTGTCTGTGAGTGAGCGTCTGTGTGAGTGTGTCTGCGGGTGAGTGTCCTTGTGTCTGTGAGTGAATGTCCTTGTGTCTGAGTGAGCATCCGTGTGAGTGTGTCTGTGGGGTGAGTATCTGTTTGTCTGTGAATGAGTGTCCCTGTGTCTGAGGGAGGATCCATGTGAGTGGGGGTGAACATCTGTGTGAGTGTGTCTGCTAGTAAGTGTCCATGTGTCTGTAAGTGAGCATCCATATGAGGATGGGTGAATGTCCGTGTGAGTGTCCGCGTGTGTGTCTGAATGAGCATCTGTGTGTGTCTGTGAGTGAGCATTTGTGTGTGTCTGTGATTGAGTATCCGTGAGTGAGCAATCTGTGTTAGTATGAGTGAGCGTCTGTGAGTGACTGTCCACGTGTGTCTGTGGTGAGCGTCCACGTGTGTCTGTGAGTGAGCACTTGTGTGTGAGTGAACGTCCATGGGAGTGTGTCTGTGAGTGCCCATCTGCATGTGTGTCTGTGAGCGTTTGTGTGTGATCTCTAGACACCCCGGTGTGCCCTGCAGCCCTTTGTGGACCCAGCCAAGAGCCTCCACTCTGGGGTCCTCTGAGGATTCACACCTCCTGGGCCCTCCCCTGTCTTCAAACACCCTTTTTTTGCTTCTGCTGAAAACGGGGAAGCTGCTTTCTCGCGAGCTTTCTGCAGGACGTGTCACTCTTGTGCTTGTGTCCCTCCCCAGGATCACCAGGATTGTCACCGAGTCTGCCGACCTCTGCAGGGCACTTGGCACCTGCATCCCCTGGTACTGTGACCCGAGGTTCTGCTCTGTTTGGATCTGGCTCTGTCAGCCTCCCGAATCAGGGTTTTTTCCCAGGCCTTCTCAAATGGCCCCCTGCGGCCTGGGCCTTCCTGGGTCCTGGAGTGAGAAGGACAGCCGAGTGGCTTCTGCCCAGCCTGGGCCCTCCGAAGAGCTGGGGTTGCGAGTGTGTGTGTGTGTGTTCGTGTTCTGCCTCCTCTTTACCAGCTGCTGTCTGGACCAGGGCTGGGCCCCTCCCCAGCTGCCACAGTCCATTCCTCTGCCCACCTGCCGTTAGACACTGTGCCAGTTTTGTTTATTTTTCTGAACATTGGCTCCCATTTTAGAAAATGATCTTTGTCTTCTGGTTTTAGGGTAATTTTATGGAGTGCCAGCCTGAGAGCAGCATCTCTCACCGTTTCCACAAAGACTGTGCCTCTCGTGTCAATAACGCCAGCTACTGTCCCCACTGCGGGGAGGAGACCTCCAAAGCCAAAGAGGTGACCATAGCAAAAGCGGACACGACTTCCACGGTGACGCTGGCCCCGGGGCAGGAGAAGGGCTCAGCCCTGGAGGGCAGGGCTGACACCACCACGGGCAGGTACCTGAAAGTGTCTCAGTCATTCCTTGTTGCTATGTTGCTGTCTTGTGCAGAAGTCTGTCAGCCGACTTTGACGCTCATTGTGGTTTTTGGCATTCAGGACTCACTGAAAATCATTTGCTGCTGTTTGTACATAGGTCTCTGTCAGTTTGGGCTTGTAGATACATTTGCCTGTTTTTGAACAAGAGTTCACAGTGCCTCACTGATGTGGCTGTCTGATATTTTTGTTGCTGGCAAGGCACTGCAGAGGCTTCTTGCGTATGCTTGAAGTGTTCGCCATAGGTGCTGTAGTCTGTCCTGCATTATTTGGCGTTGAGGCTTGAAGGCCTTGACTGAAGACGAGAAAAGCAATCTAAAAAGTTGGAAGTACTCATTGAACACGTGGAATTGTCTTTCTACAAGAATCACAAGAAACAGGTGAAAAGATTGTAAAGCAGGAAGTAAGAGGGTCAGACAAGATGAAGACAGAGCCAGTTGCCTTGTTCCCTACCAGCCACATCCTGTGAGAAAATAAAAGCATGAAGGAAGTCCTTTCAAAACTGCACTCGAGCCATAAACTGCCCGGAAGAAAAGGAACTTTATTACACTGATACAAAGAAGAGGAAAACGTCATTGGCGGTCATTTAAAAGAGACTAAAATTGTAGGCACGTCCAAATTAACTATTAGGTTTGGATTCCTTCCTGGTCATCTGTAAATTTAGTGTACTTTGAATCAAAATTCCAGTGGGATTTCCTTTTGTCGGGTGGAGGAACACTCTTGACAGCTTGAGCCGGAAGCTCATTCATGAAAGCAGATTTGAGATGTAGGCTGAAAGTCCTGGGAGAGCTGCCCTTGGTTCTGAGTGACCTACTCCTCAGTAAGTTTGGTCCAGGGACAAAGTAGATATTAAGCGAATCCGTAGTTGCTTTCACTTGGAAAAGCAGAGTATTTGGGCAGATTGGAGTCAGTCATGTTTTCTGTTTCCTTGGTTTCCGTAATGCTGAAACCCAACATTCTGCTGATTCCTCTCCCTGCAGCACTGCTGGAGTGCCACTCTCAGAGGATGACAAGCCGCAGAGCACAGTTTCCCAGGGGCCCGAGGGCTTCGATCCCACGGGAGCTGCGGGGCTGGTGAGGCCCACGCCTGGCCTTTCCCAGGGCCCTGGGAAGGAGACCTTGGAGAGCGCACTCATTGCCCTGGACTCGGAAAAGTAAGAGCTGGCGTGTGCGTGCAGCACTGCCCAGGACCCGCTTCCTCTGCACTGTGTTTTCCCCATGGCATCACTGTCGTGCTTTCTGCTTTTTGGTTAATAGACTAATTTTTATACCGTGTGGGAAATTATTGCAAATTCTTGTCCTCTCCATTATGCTAGGAGAACCAGGTGGCAGCTTTGAAGTCCTAAGTGAGGACATTCTTGGTGAGCTGCTCCTGACATTGCCCTTGGACACTGCTGTCACTTGAGCTGCCCTCGGGCTGGGAGCACAGGCACTGGCGTGGCGTTTCCCTCCTGGGCCCCACCCCACATCTGTGCCGTGCCAGCTTTGGGCCATGCCACCCCTGCGGCTGCTCTGACAGCCCCCAACAGGTGCCCGTCCTTCCGGCTGGCAGGGGTGCGTGTCCTCCTCCCCCTGAGGATGGCATCACGCTCCCTAGGGTGAGGCCAGGCACACTGTCCCAGCGAGACGCCGGTCTCCCAGGAGGGCGGTGGGTGCAATTGGAGGGGTCGGTGGTTCAGCGTCACCTAGGCCCTGTAGTCTCAACTTCACACTTGCCAAGCCGGAGCCCGTGTCAACGCCATCCTGTGCTTCCCACAGACCCAAGAAGCTCCGCTTCCACCCGAAGCAGCTGTACTTCTCCGCCAGGCAGGGGGAGCTGCAGAAGGTGCTGCTCATGCTGGGTGAGTGCCTGCCTGCTGCCCAGCAGCAGGCTTTTGAGGATCAGGGGGCTTGAGGCTGCCCATGTGGGCACCGGAGGGCGGAGAGTTGGGCAGTCACGCCTCCTGCACGAGACTGAACTCACTTTTGTGTCTCTGAGTTCTCTGATGAGAGAAAAGAGCTTGCCCGCTGGTGTTTAGCCTTCTTATAATGTTCGTTCAAGGTACTAGGAATGTTCTCTACAAGTTTATAATTTTCGAAACAGGATTCAGCAGGTGATGATCAGTCACGCAGAGTTGTAGATGCAGAAGAAGCGAGTGAGTGAGGCGGGGTCCCGTTGAGACTTACAGCCATGGGGCAAGCAGCGCCTTGTCTGTCTGGTCGCAGCAGCAGTGGGTGGACAGAGGAGGGCTGGATTATGTGGAAATTAGGTACATGTTTTTGCATTTGTACTTTATAAAGATAAGCTCACTGGTTAAGCTTTCCAGTGCCTGCCATGTGCTTGTGAGAGCCTCCCCAGTGATGACGTGAGCTCTGAGCTCACGGTTCAGGGTTTGGGTTCTCTGAAGTTTGTCTTCTTTGGTGTGAAACAGGTGACTAAGAAGCCCTTTATCTGACAGTGAGTTATGAAAGAAGCTCAACAGCTGGTTCTTATAGAGAGATTTATTCACTTTGACCAAAATGGCCATTTTCCTTATAGACTTCACATGCTTTTCACTGCTGCATGGCTGGTCTCTGGGCTCACTGTCCACTCAGACCTCCCGGGAGTAGACATGTCCAAGTCCTCTGTCGATGGCCTCCCTCACTCCCTCAGGGTGTGTCTGCCCCCTCACCTCACAGACCTGGGGAGACTGTGGCAGGGCACATGGAGTCATGGGAGGATCTCCAGGGTTAGAGAAGGGCAGGAAGGGGCAGCGTATGGGTTGCCAGGCTTGTTCTGCGGGACGGGGCTACCTGTTAAAAGCTGTAGGAAACAGGCGTCCTTCCCTCAAGTCTTCCCAGCGGGACCGAGGAAGGGGCTGTGAGTGGGCCCTGTGTGGCTCAGAGTTGGCTGTGGTTTGGAAGCTGGCTGTCTACGCACTGAGCAGCCTTCCCGAATCCTGTGGTGGTGTCCAGGGTTGCATCTGAAGTGACAGCTGAAATCGTGTTTGTTCACAGTGGATGGAATCGACCCCAACTTCAAAATGGAGCACCAGAATAAGCGTTCCCCACTACATGCTGCGGCGGAAGCTGGCCACGTGGACATCTGCCACATGCTGGTTCAGGTTCGGTGGGCAGGCGCCCGGCTTGGCCTCTTTGCCTGCTCTTTCTTATTTTATCACAGCAAAACAATAGCAAATCATAGTTCTTCCCGTTAAAAAGCCAAACAGGGCTGTGGGGCTGAAACAAAACCCACATCTCCAGTCTTCCTCGTCCTGCAACCGTGTCAGGCTCCAGCTGTTCCTTCTGGCATTTTCCACCACACTGGAGAATAGCATGCTGCTTCTGCGACTGTTTCTTGACTTGCTTGTTTTAGCCTTTTTGGTTGTTAATACGTACTGACTTCCTCCTGGGGAAGGTGAGAGTTTAGAGTTGAGCATAAGCACAGATACTTCCCTGCCCTCCTGCCCCTTCATTGCTTGGTTGCATTACTCCTTTTGTGTAGTCCTCAGAATTTCCTTATGTGATCACAAGAATACTTTCTAAGGTGAGCCATGTCGCCTGCAAGGACGTGCTCTGCCTGCTGTTAATAATTGTCCGGTGCTTCTGTTGGCTGGGTTGGCGCTACCTCCTGCTAACTTATTCTTAACCTCTGAACACACTGCCATGCTTGTCTCTGCTCCGGCACACAGTGCTGTTGTCCCCCTTGAGAAAGCCTTCCCCAACCCCTGTGTTGGGTCCCTTGTTTCTCAGATGCAATCTTGTGAATCTTGTGCCGTCTGACTTCTGCTCCATTATATGTGACCTATTCTTTCCGGAAACTTCAGGAGCTTTCCTTTAACCCCAGTGGCTTGATGTTCCACCTCATTGTAGCATCAGCCCTTTTTTTAAGTCCACCTTGAATCTAAGGGGAATCTGTGCCCTTGCCATGTAGAAAGAAACCCATGCCCTTCAGCTCGGGGAGGGCTTCCTGTGTGTCTTCTGTGCATGGGCCCTCCTCCCACCTCTGCTCTCTCCTCCTGGGATTTTTGGACTGATGTCCTGCCACGGACTGGCTCCTCGTATTTTGGTTTCATTTTCTAGGTAGCATTCTAAGCTTCAGCTTCCACCTCCTGGGAGAGTTTTAATTTGTGCTGTCACATTTTGAAGTCTGGAGAGTTCTTTCCTGCTCCCTGATGGTTCCTTTTTATTTATTTATTTATTTATTTTAAGAGTGTGGGTCCAGGCTGGAGTGCAGTGGCACTATATCAGTTCACTGCAGCCTTGAACTCTTGGTCTCAAGAGTCCCTCTACCTCAGCTTTCCCAGTAGCTAGGACTACAGGTGTGTGAGCCACTATGCTGGCTAGTTTTTATTTTTAATTTTTTGAGGAGATAGGGCCTTGCTGTGTTGCCCAAACTGATTTCAAACTCCTGGTCTGAGTGATCTCCCCGCCTCAGCCTCCCAGAGTGCTGGGATTACAGGTATGAGCCACCTTGCCCAGCTAATTTTTTTTTTAAAGATGGAGTCTTGCTCATCTTGAACTCCTAGCCTCAAGTGATCCTCCTGCCTCGAACTCCCAAAGTGTGAGCCACTGTACCCAACTTGATCCTTTTTTTTTTGAGTCAGGTCTCACTCTGCCACCCAGGCTGGAGTGCAGTGGCATGACCATGGTTCACCCCAGCCTCAACCTCCTGGGCTCAGGTGATCCTCAGCCTTAGCTTCTTGAGCAGCTGGGACTGTAGGTACATGCCACCACACCCAACTGATTTTTTTGGTTTTTTGTGGAGATAAGGTCTATTTTGCCCATGTTGCTTATGAATTCCTGGGCTCAAGCAGTCCTCCTGCCTCAGCCTTCCAAAGTGCTGAGAATGATAGGCATGAGCCACCACACCCAGCTACCTGTAGTTCCTTTTTTAATAGCTTCTTGTTCTTTCCTTATTTCTTTGAAGATATTATGGTTATTTTGAAGTTGTATGTTGCTCTATTTGTTTTAGTCTTCCTTATTTAAAAGATTTTCCTCAAATGCCTCGTGATTTTTGCTTATATTTAAAGTACTAAAATGCTGATGGTGGCTCCTGGTTGGGGGGACTTGTCAGCTGCAGGGTGATCTGCAGGACTTGATGTCTTGTTGAGCCCCTGATGCTGTCTGGAAAGGACCCGTCCCTTGGGCAGTCGCCTGCCTGGTTCTTCCTTGGAGCCCAGAGAGACTCTTGGGCCGCACCGTGGGCCTTGCCATCTGCTGCACTCATGTTCGACAGTGCTCCAGCTCGTCAGTCAGCCCCCGTTTCTGGAGTCACAGCTGCAAGGTGTTGTTACTGTTTGCCTGTCCCCTCCGACTGTTTTCCTCCTCTTTCGATCACATATGTTTTTAAGATAGAGCTCGAGTTTGAAGTCCTCAGTCTGACAAACTTATATTTTAGAAAACTTTAGTTTAGTTATAGTTGTAATTTCTGACATGCTTTTATGTATACTTAGTGTCTTATATTGTAGTTTTAATTCTTGGCTGATTTAGTCTGGTTTCTACTGCTATAAGATTACTTGAGATTGGGTGACTTACAAAGAAAAGAAATGTATTTCTCACAGTTCTGGAAACTGTACGGAGCTGAGGTCGAGGGGCCGTATCTGGTGACTTCTGGTGAGTCCCTCATGCTGCCTCAAGCATGAGGCAGGGAAGCAACAGGGGGCTGGCTGTGTGCGAAAACAGCAGACCGCAAGGGGAGCCTCCCCTTGGGACATCCTGCTCTCGTGGGAACGGCTCCACCCTGTGAGAACGAGCCCAGGCTCGGAGGAAGGCATGGGTCCATCTTCATGGCCTGCCTGCCTCTCTGTGGCTTCTCCCAACACCACCCGGCTGGGGACGGGCCACACTCAGGCCCAGCACCAGCCTTTCGAAGCTCGAGCGCTGCTTCTTTTTTGTTGCCCTCTTTTAGGTTGATTTTTATTTTCTTTTTTATTTTTTGAGTTGGAGTCTCAGTCCGTCGCCCAGACTGGAGTGTGGTCGCCGCTCCCGGCCCCCGCAGCCTCGACTTGCTGGGCTCCGGCGATCCTTCTGCCTCCGCCTTCCTGAGTAGCCGAAACTACAGGCGCGCGCTACCACGCCCGGCTAGTTTTTGATGTATTGTAGAGAGGAGGTCTCGCCAAGTTGCCCAGGCGGGTCTTTGTTTTAATTGCCACTGTCTTGTGTGCCTGTTGATGTGGAAGTTTCATTTTAACATTTCATCGTGTCCCAGCAGCTCCCCCCTAAGTCTAACTCAGATTCTGCTTTCAAAGTTGAGACTGACTGAGACCAGGTGAGCTCATCAGGAAGCGAGCTCAGCACTGGCAGAGGCAGGGCTGCAGGGAGGTGGGGACCAGGGCGGCAGAGGCAATTTTGAGCAGGGCTGCAGTGAGGTGGGGTAGGGGAAGTTGTGAGCCAGGGCGCAGTTAGGTGGGGGCAGGGGTGCAGTGAAGTGGGGGGCAGGGGTAGCAAAGGCGATTGTGACGAGCAGGGGTGCTTCCTGGAGACTGAAGAGGAAGCACATGTGAGTGAGCAGGGGTGAGCCGGGCCACAGGCCTGTAGGTTGTTAGGGAGAAGCGAGAAGGGCCTTGGAGACAGTCGTGTATGCTTGAGATCAGGTACGAAGCTGCGGTTCTTGGTAATGACCTTGAGGGGAGTGGCTAACTGGGTGGAGACAAGCTCATGGGAGGGGAGGAGGCCAGGGCACCCAGCCTGAGGATTGTCACCTCGATGGAGGCAGAAGTGGCAGGCTGCTCAGGGCTGGGTGATGCCGTGGCGTTCAGAGGGCGTGAGGGCAGGGCAGAGAGTTGGTCCAGGAAAGGCAGGAGCTTCTTGGGGTCTTTTGGGGCACGAGAGAGCAGACCCCAAGGGCCTCTTCCCACCTGAGGTGTTGCGAAGGTGCTGGTTGGATGAGGTGGGTGGTTCATACCTCTGCTGAGGGTGGATTTGGAGGCAGGGATGGAGAGGAGCCAGACAGAACAGAGGGCTTGGTGGACACCCCCCCGAGAGTCACAGGAGCTAGTGAGAATGTGAGCTGGGATCTGCCGAGCCTTTCTGCTCCTGCCGAGGGTGTGGGGCTTCTTGAAGTGCCTCCTGATCTGGAGTTCCAGCTTGCTGGCTGTTTCTTGGTTCATATGGTGACTGATCTACTGTCTTCTGACCTCCATTCTTCCTCCTGAACGACCGACTTATCACTCCTCTGCAAGACATTGCTTTCTCTTTAGCTTCCATCTTACTCATTAGAACAAGTAAATATTGTGTGGATGTATCATGCATACAGAAAAGTCCTTAACATGTAGCCATCCTGGTTAACACATTGCCATGATGTGGGCCTGATGTCCCCGTGAAGACACGGTGTGCTGATTCCCAGGACCCCCGTGCCCCCTCCCTGGGGCAGTGCCTCCAGGCCCTTATGCGGAGTGTGTCTCTGTGTGTGCTGCTGTCACCCTCAAGCATTGTGGCTTGGCTTGTCTGCCTTAAGCCTCAGTGTCCCCTGAGTCACACAGTGTGGGTTCTTTGTGTCTGGCTTCTTTTACAAAAAACCAAATGAGTACATGCAGAACCTGGGGAGGTGCAGGTGGGGTTTGAGGTCTGATTGGTGGCGGCAATGTTGCTTTGGGAACGGGGCCGTGTGCCTAGTTGGGGCCCACATCGCCTCTTGGCAGGGCTGTGAAGGGGCCACAGGAGCTCTATATTTCGTTTTTACAGCTTCTGCAAGTCTTAAGTGCTGTGAAATAAAATTAAGTGCATCTACTTGGGGGCCCCTTTGTGTATAGGAAATCTTTATGTCCCTCTGTATTGGCTGCCCGCACAGGGGGCCTGGTCTACCTGGCCCCTCTGTCAGTTGGGTCCTCAGCCTGGTGTTCGATTGCATCATGAGGCTACAAGGCTCACTGTTGCTGATCTTGGAGTATCTCTATTTTGTGGATTTTTAATCCCCTTGGAACCTAGGCAGTTTTCCTGAGACTCTCCAGGAGGAACTCGTGGCTCTATTTCCAGTTTGCTCAGGATCTGAGGTGCTGTTGCTAAGGGTTCCAGCATTTGTGGGGACATCTCACAGCCCTCACTGGGTGGCTCTGGCCAGAAGCAGCCATGAGAACGACGTGGGTGTCAACCAGCGTGTGTCTCAGGGCCGTCCTGCCCTGGCCTAACCTCTTGGGGCTCCTGACTTTATTTGTCTGTGAACAGAGTATCCTGTGTCAACTCAGGAATCCCTTGAAGCGGTATTTGTTTTTGTCCATCCTTTTCATTTTCATTGTGAGGGCTCCTTTCATTTGTGTCCCCTGGGGTCCCTGCCCCATGGCATATAGTGGGCCCCGCCACATGGGGCTGTTAGGATACAAAAGGAACAGCATTAAAGAAGAGCAAGGATGTGTCCTCTGCCAGATGAGCTGCACCTCAAGGGTCCTGGCATGTGGTGGACCACTGCCCCCGCGTGAGTGGAGAAATTCCACGGTGCAGAGTGCTTCTTCACAGCTGGCCTGAGTCAGCGCCAGCCCTTTTTGGCACTGAGGACAGCAGTGGTCTGGCTTATGGGGCACCTTGAGGGTCCATCATGCAGTATCCTGGGGTCAGCGCTACCCCGCCCACCAGCCCCTGAGCCTGGAGTGTGTCCCCCACTGGGGTTTGTGTTGGTCACCCTCGGGGTCGTGTGCTGTGCCTGCATGAGCTCCTGGCTCTGGTGTTGCTTTCGTCTCATCTGCCCCGTCCACTTTGTTGTTGCCTGGAGAGACCATGCAGGGTGCTCCCCAGAAACCCTAGACATGGTGTTTGCTGCCATGTCTAGGGTTTCTGGGGAGCACCCTGCATAGTCTGTGCTCTCGCGTCTGAAGTCATCTCGCCTCCCTCATCTCACTTTTTAAAAAATGTAAATTTCTTTACTGTGATTTTCTCCACACCACCAGACCATTTAGGCGCCAGTCTGTATTCCCTAACACCTTTGCCTCCTTCCCAGACAGATGCAGAAAGGCAGAACTTCATGCTAGGCCCACCATTGGACTCTCACTTCCCCAACCTGGAGTGGGGGAGGGAGGGGAGGTGACAGGGAGACGGGTGGACACCAAGAAGAAGGCACCAGCCTGGAGCGAGGGAGGGGAGATGACAGAGGAGGAGGGACGGGGAACTGAGAAGAAAGCTGGCCTGGCTCCTCCAGCCTTGCCTCTGCGTATGGGGGCGACAGAGGCACAGCCCACCAGGACTGGGGTCCCGCCCAGCTGGTCTTGCCCCTTGTGGCATTGTCTAGTGAGCATTGTGGGCTACCAGTGGGCTGGTGCCTGGTGCTGTGAGGCTTCTGTGGCCACAGACACCCTGCTTGTCGTGGTTCCCCGTCAAGCTGGGGACGTGGGAGGGAGAAGTGGCTGCTGCCTCAAGCCTCACCAGCCAGACCAGGAGAGAGCCAGCGGGACCCACATGTCATGGAGGCAGCTCCTGGAGGGGAGGGTCTGTTTCCCAGAGCAGTGCTGGAGCCCTTGTATCTCAAGGGTCACCCCCCAGTAGGCTGGGCTGGTTGAAGTAGACGCTGGAGACAGAGGCGGTGGCATCTAGGGCATTTTCCCCCTGGGAATGGCGATGCGCAAGTGGTGGGTAGCAGCTGCCCCAGAGCGCTGCCCTGTGTCCCTGTGGACAGCCCCAGGGCTGGGGCTTCCCGCATTCCTTGGCTCTGAGTAGAGACTTGAGCTCTCCCCCTGGAAGGTTCCCCTGCCTACTCTTGCGGGCCCGGGAAGGGCAGAAGAGCCACGTAGGCCCCTCAGAGGAGAGTGGGTTAGGCATTGGCTAGAGCTGGGCTGCTCTGTGGCACCAGCCAGGGCTGGGACCCTTTCCCTGAGGCCTCTTGATACTGATGCCCTGGCAGGGTGGGGCGGGGACTGGGCAGCAGGTAGGGCTGGCTGTGCAACACCGAGGGGCCCAGCCCTGGGTGGCCATGCCCCATCTGCCAGCCCCGGGGGAGCGCGTGTCTTGCAGCCTTAGTGCCCCACCGGGTCAGGCAGCATCGACTGCCCAGAAGTTGCCCTTGCTGGGGCTTCGCAGGTCCTTGGGCACCTTGGAAAGCATCAGCTGGAGGAAAGGTGGTGGCGGTGGAGTCCTTCTAGCTCCCGTGGTCATCCACGAGGAGGACACAGCCTGGCTGTCTTTGATGACCCTGGCCAGCTCCCTTCTGCAGGAGGGTGCGGCTTATGCCCCCTTGGTGGTTGTGGCCAAGCAGGTGGGGGCTGGCCGTGCTGCAGATGCTGCTCCTTCCTCCTCTGGGCCCTGGGTGGGTGACTCCGCCTCCAGCGGCCTGTGTAGGAGAGGCAGCCACGTGGGGCGGGCGAGGCCTGGCCTCATCTCACCATCGGGTAGTCGGTGCGGAGAGTGTGAAGCTTGAAGCAGGAGGGGTGTTCTCCAAGAGTCATGCGCCTTGAGGGGAGGGTGAGCGACTTCTGCACTGGCCGAGAGTCCCCAGGCCCTGACTCGGTCAGTGCCAGCCACTCCTCACAGCGAGGGCTCTGGGATCTTGTGGGAGGCAGGTCCTGCTCATGTCCATGCGGCATCTGGGTGGAGGCAGCCCCAGTCTCTCCTGCTGGACGTGGGGTGGGACTTTTCAGTGTGCTTGTGCTGGCCTGTCTCTGGAAATCCCACTCGTTATCTGACGGGCCTAGGTTTGAGTCTCTCTTCCCCTTGTCCCTCTCTGTGCCTTGAAGTTCTTTGGGAGGTCTCTGACTGTGCCTCAGCCCCCTGTGTTCCTGAGTTGCTTGTAGAGCTGGCCACTGGCAAGCTTGTTGGAGATGGACGCACCAAGGGCTACTTGTGGGTCTTCCCAAACCCTCGTTCTTGGGGAAGGACCCTGCCCTGCCCAGGCTCTTCCCTCCCTGGCTGGTACTCTGTCCATGGTTCTGCCTGGGTTCTGGGCCAGTGCTCTCCTCCTGCTCCCGTTCCCAGCCAACATGGGCTGTCGTGGAGGCCCTTTGCCCTCTCGCCACGATGTGGGGTTGGTCTGAGCTGTGTGTCCCCTTGCTGGCAGAGGTGAGCCTTTGGCAGAGCATACCCCTCCGGCTCACCCCCTGCCCGATGGTCCGTGCTTTTAAGGCTTGTCTTGTTAAAAAGTGCTGCTGAAAAATTCTGGCTTACTTTGCCCTCTGATTTGGCAGCCCAAGCTTGACTTTATATGTCATGTTTGAAATCAACCTTGTGTCCCTTGGCCCGTTCCTGCCTTTACGCTTCATTCTTTTTGGTCTCTGTGGACCTGTGGTCTGTCCTGTGAAGCCCAGTTCTGTCCGTCTCAGAGTCCCCTGATAATCTTCACTTTCCTTTTAGCCTTTACGAATCTCACCTGTTTCCCACATACAACATTCTAGGTCTGTTCAAAATTTCTAACTTAACTGTGTTACTTTTGTTTTTTAACTTATTCGTGACCACTGATGTGAATTGACATCATTCTAAATTCTGTTTCTGGTTGCCACTAGCATGAATTTACCTCATCATGGAAGACTGTCTTTTTAGGTTTATAATCTGAATAAAAATACAGAGCATAGGATGCTAGTCAGAATGGTGTCTGAGGCAAATACTGGTTATGTCTGCAACTTTCTGCTGTATTATGAAAAAGGTAACAATTTAGAAAAGACCATTTTACTTGTGCTTTAAGACCCAAGTTTTTGGCCACCAGCTTTAGGTTTTTTTTTTTTTTTTTATCTGCTCTCGGTATTGGAAAAGTGAGTGTGTTAATTGCTGTTAGTAAAAACAGTACTTTTTTCTACCCTTTTTCATAATATTTATTTTGTAAACTACTTATTAGCTCTTTGTACATTAGTCTAAGCAGTTAGGACAGTTTTTCCTCGTGGAGAGACACTTTTAGCTGCAGACAGCTGGTTTGCTTTTAGTACACAACCAGCATTACGTTTCAAACAAAATGTCCTGTGTATACCTGCTAGTTCATTAGTCTTTCATTTCACATTTGATTGGAAAAACTGGAAAAAGCACCAAAATACATACTACTGCGAAGTAGTTTCTGTTTCGTTTATTTCATCTAGAGAAGGAGGCAGCAGGCTGATGAGCTCAGTGTTGTGTGGGCCCGGCAGCTTGGGGTTGGCCGCTCCTTTCCTCCGCTTTGCCTGCATTAGAAGTTGTCACTGTCCTTCTCATTTCTGACGGTGTTGGCACTCTGCTGTAAACATTTTCTACCAAGTTAGTTTAGAGGTGAAATGAAATCTAGCAGAAACATTCTGCTGGAACCAAAGGCTTGAGAGTAATGGATACGTGAGAGTTTGAGTGTGTTTTTAGAAGCTTGTAGACATAGTGGGTAAACAAAACAGGTTTGATGCAGCGCCCCTTGTCCAGTGGGGGAGTGCGTGAACTGTGCCTCATGGTGGGTAGCCACAGCAGCCACTCTCCATGCCCTGAACTGTTGTTTCACCAGGCGGGCGCCAATATTGACACCTGCTCGGAAGACCAGAGGACTCCGCTGATGGAGGCGGCAGAAAACAACCACCTAGATGCAGTGAAGTACCTCATCAAGGCAGGGGCGCTGGTGGACCCCAAGGTACGCTTACTTGTCAGAATCCCCATCCTGTGTTGGGTGTAGACGTTTCTCAGAGAGATGAGTAGGGGCGGGCCTTGCAGAAGCATCTCCAGGAACTGGTGTCCTCACACATTTGCCTATTGTTCAGAGGAGTCACTTTGCCTTGCTTGATCACTTGGCTTGTTAGTTAAATACACTGGTGAGCACTAGATCCATAGGCCTGGCAGCAGACAGGCTAACGAATAAGGATTTGCTGTGTTAAAGGCGGTGGTGGCCTCTATTTGGTACACGGCCCTTCTCTGTTTTCCACCCAGCATAGATAGGTAAGAATAAAACAAAAGGCATTCATGTTGGAATGGAGGACGTAAAATTATTTCTTTTCACAGATGACATGATTTTGTATGTAGAATACTAAAGAACCCACAAATATATTGTTAGCTAAGAAAAGTATTCAGCAAAGTAGCAGGATAAAAAACCAACACATAGATATCAGTTGCATTTCTGTATCCTTGCAATGAACGATTCGAGAAAGAAATGAAGTTCCATTTACAGTAGCATCAAAGAGAATAAAATACTTAGGAATAAGTTTAACAAAGGAGGTAAAAGTGCGCTGCAAACTATAGAACGCTGCTGAAAGTAATGAGAGAAGGACTAAGTAAGTGGGAAGACGTCCCATGTTCACAGATGTGTATAAAGTGACCCAGGCAACCTACAGCGTCCACGAAATCCAACAGTTTTTTTTACACAGATAGAGAAAAACTCTTCATATATAGTTCATATAGAATCTCAAGGAACCCAGAATAGCCACACAATTTTGAGAAAGAACAAAGTTGGAGAACTCACACTTCCTGATTTCAAAACTTGCTATATAAGGCTACAGTGAGGAAAACATTGTGGTACTGGCATAAAGACAGAAATACAGACCAGTGGGATAAAATTAAAAGCCCAGAAATAAACCCTTGCATGTGTGGTCACTTGATTTTTGGCAAGCCGACGAAGACCATTAGGTGGAGGAAAGGATGGTCTTTTTAACAAATGGTGCTGGAACAGCTGGATGTCCACCTGCAAAGGGGTGAGGTCAGACCCTCGCCTAACGGCATGTTCAAATGTTAATGGAAAGTTGGTCAGAGATCTATACTTAGGAGCTAAAACTGTAAAACTCTTGCAAGAAAACATGGGAGAAAAGTTTCATGACGTTGGATTTGGCAACGATTTCTTGGATATGACACTAAAAGCACAAAAAAATAGATAAACTTTATCAAAATTAACAACTTTGCGGCCGGGCTCGGTGACTCAGCCTGTAATCCCGCGCTTTGGGAGGCCAAGGTGAGTGAATTGCCTGAGCCTGTGGGTTCGAGACCCGCCTGGGCAACTTGGCGAGACCTCATCTCTACAATAAATCAAAAAAATTAGCTGGGCGTGGTAGCACGTGCCTGTAGTTCCAGCTACTTGGAAGGCTGAGGTGGAAGGATTGCTGGAGCCCGGCAGGTCGAGGCTGTGGTGGCCGGGAACGTGCCACTGCACAGAGTGAGACTCCAACTCAAAAAAAAAAAAAAAAATTAACAACTTTGTACATCAAGGGTTACTATCAATAGAGTGAAAATAGAACCCACAGAAGCAGAAAATGTGTTTGCAAATCTTATATCTGACAAGGAGTATTTTCCAGAATATATAAAGAAGTTCTACAACTCAACAACAACAAATGAAAGAATCCAATTCAAAAATGGGCTGAGGGTTTGAATAGACTTTTCTCCAAAGAAGGTGTGCACATGGCCAGTTAGCCCATGAAAAGATGCTCACTATCATTTGCCAGCAGGGAAGTGCAAATCAAAACTACAGTTAGATACCACTCCACACCCTTTAGGATGGCTACCCTCTAAAAATTGGAAAATGAGTGTTGGCGAGAATGTGGTGAAATTGGAACCCTCATGCATTTCTAGTGGTGATGTAAAATGCTGTAGCTATGGAAGACAGTTTGTGGTCCCTTAAATAGCTAAGCATAGAATTACCATGCTTATTCCACTCCTAGGTATACACTCAAATAAGTGAAGAACAGGGGCACAAACAGATATTTGTGCAGCAGTGTTAACTGCAGCCTCATTCACAATAGCTAAAAGATGGAAACAACCCAAGTGTCCAACAACAGATGAATGCATGAACAAATAAATGTGGCCCATCTATGCAGTGGGGTGGTACTCAGCCTTAAAAAGCAGTTCACTTCTGACACCTGCTATAGCTTGGATGGACCTTGAAGACATTATGTTGAGTGAAAGAAGCTGGACACCAAAGGACAAACCCTGTGTTACTGCACTGATGAGAGGTACTGGAGTAGTGAGAGTCATGGTGACGGGGTGGATTAGGAGTTACAGGGGGACAGGAAGTGGATAAGCGATTGATTGCCAGGGGCTGCTTATGGTTATAAAGTACTGAAGATAGATAACGCTGATGGTTGTACAACATTGATTCCATATCATATATCACCACAATAAAGACATAAAAAAATTCTACAGTCTTTCATATTAATACACATTTTTTCAACAAAAAAGATTATACTCCCTGTTCTATTTTATCAACTTTTTTCATATCAAATTAAATTTTCACTATTTTTCTTTTACTAAATATTATGACATCATTTCAATAAACATTTTTATAGCTAAAAATTTGCACATGACTTCTTCAGGACAGATTTGCTGGTCAAAATATAGAAACATTTTAAGAACTTTTTATACCTGTTTGTAAATTGCCCCAGTAGTACCTGAGCACTCATTTCCCTAGCCCTTGCCAATGCTGGCTATTACAGGTTTGTTTTTTTAATGTTAATAATCAATATGCAAAAGTGTTTTGGAGTGTTCTTTTTTACTCTCTTAACTTGCTCTTGTTAAAATCAACTTTTTTTGGTATGTAGTTCACATTTGTTACAGATATTTTTTCAAGCTTGTATTTAGTCCTTTATTTTTGTTTTTAGTGACTTTTCAGATATGGAAGACTTTAATTTTTCTATAGATAACTATTAGTAGTCCTTGGCCTCATGGCAGGTGAGTAAGCTTCAATTAGCAAATTTGTCTGCTGGGGCATTTGCCAGCCTTGTTGCCAAGAGCTAGTGTACCACAGTCCCCACTGAACTGAAGACCAAGAGACTGGAGTTCAGGGCTTGCTGACGCGGTTGGACCCCCTGGGCAATCCCTTGGAGAGGAGCGGCCAGGGCTGATGGCGGTGGTGCTGGGGGACAGCTGTGTGAAGTGGAACATGCAAGGGTGCGCTTGACAGAGCGAGTGTAGTGGAGGAAAGGATTAAGGCTGAAAATGAGACTGAGCCCTAGCGGTCATTCGACCTGCAAAGCAGACGGCAGCGTCGTGTCAGACTGTCCGCCATGTGCATGTAGGGTCCCAAGACCCAGGAGAAAAGGATGTGTTCAAAGTAGCAGCATAAGTGCCCTACGTTTGGAGGAAAGCAGCACCTCCAGATCCAAGACACGCAGCCAGCCCCAGGACAAGAACAGACAGCCCCATGCCGTTGAAGCCTGGCACACTCAAGCTGCCGAAAGCCATACACGAAGAGACCACCTTGAAGACAGCGGGAGGACCAACAGCACGTCGTGTCCAGGCGCAACAGCACGAAACACGACTGTCATCTGAGATGAAGGAGACTGGGGACAATGGACTGGTATGTGGAGTGTGCTGAAAGTAACAAGACCTGAGAAAAATGAGCCCGGAAGCCTACGGCCAGTGAAAGTATCCTTCGGAAATGAGGGTGAGATAAAAGCGTTCTGGATTAAGAACATAAACGGGTAAGATTCACTAGCAGATGTATGCTAAAGAGAATACTGACGCTCCCAGAAGGAAAGCCCCTGGGATGCGAATGAAAAGTGCCGAAAGGGCAACTAGCGGAAGACTGTTTCTTCTGTGTATTTCCTGAAAGAGAAGAGGCTGTTAACAACAGTACTGTGACGAGGGGCAGTTTACACACACTTGGAAGTGTGGGAGGTCCTTATTCAGCATTGTTGGTGGGTTCTTGGGAATTACACCTTTAAGTGGAGTGACCAGCTTTGCTGTGGGCTGGTTGATGGAGGCAAGAGCAGAGTTGTGTGGTGAACCTCTGGCCGCAAAAACAGCAGCAAACGTCTAAAGACAGTCCCAAATCCTTGCAGTACTAGCCACTGAAGTCAGTGTAAGCGTGTACGTACACTTCAGAAGGGTTACGGGAAACAAGCAGGATCGTTACTTATCCAGTTACTCATCTCAGGGTGGCTGGAGCCTCTCCCGGCAGCTTGGGGGGAGCCAGCCCAGAGCAGGACGCTGTCCCGTGGCAGGGTGCGTCCACATTCACACCGCCCGCTCTCCCCGACCAGGACAGTGCAGACATGCCGCTTCTTCTGCTGTCCACACAATTAAGACGTGGGTGAAAGCAGAGTACTGAAGAAAATCCACGCAGATTCGGGGGGAAAAGCAGACTCCACGGCCATTGGCCCCAGCCGGCAATCCATTTTTCTCCTCATTTCTGTCAGAACAAAATGACATTGCTTGAAGACTTGCTGTAAAGTATGTGACAATAGCATAAAGGGAAAGCAGTATATAACTGGAATTGTTCTGTTATAAAGTTGTTTTGTTATTGGAGGCGATAAAATATTAGTCTAAGTAGATGGATAAAGATTGCTATTGCAATCCCTTGAGAAGGTACGAATAAAACAACAGAAATATTACTTTATGGCGTGGGGGAAGCAGGACAGGAAGTAAAGTGGAATACTGAAAAATAATTTGTGCAACTAAAATACAGGGAAGTAAGACTAAGACAGATGGACAAATAGAAAACAAATGGTAAAGGGATAGATTTAAACCTGGTTATGTCAACAGTTACACTACAGTAGACCCAACTCTCCTTTTTTATTTTTATTTTTATTTATTTTTGTTTTTTTTGAGTTGGAGTCTCACTCTGCCTAGACTAGAGTGCAGTGGCCGCTCCTGGCCACCGCAGCCTCGACCTGCTGGGCTCCGGCGATCCTTCCGCCTCAGCCTTCCGAGTAGCTGGAACTACAGGCGCGCTACCACACCCGGCTATTTTTAAAAATTTATTGTAGAGATGAGGTCTCTCCAAGTTGCCCAGGCGGGTCTCGAACCCGCGGGCTCAGGCAGTCCACTCACCTCAGACTCCCAAGGCGCGGGATTACAGGCTGAGCCACCGAGCCCGGCTTCAACTCTCCTTTTAAATGGCAGAGATTTGTATGACTTGATAAGAAGGCAAGAATTAGTTGCGTCCTTTCGCTTTAGAAATGAAGATGCAGACGTGAGAACAAAAATGTGGGAAAATCACGAGCTGTGCACAAGAATCAAACGTAAGGGACAGAATTGCAAACCCTTTAGAACATCACAGGGAAGGCTGCCTTTGGGATTCCAGTTAGAGAAGGATTTCTTAAACAGGACACAGAACAGCATAAGAATAAATGATGACCGGGTGCGGTAGCTCAAGCCTGTAATCCCAGCACTTTGGGAGGCCAAGGTAAGGGGATTGCCTGAGCCCATGATTTCGACACCCGTCTGGGCAACTTGGCGATACCTCATCTCTACAACAAATAAAAAAATTAGCTGGGTGTGGTAGCACACGCCTGTAGTTCTAGCTACTTGGAAGACTGAGGCTAAAGGATTGCCTGAACCCAGCAGGTCGACACTGGGTTGGCTGTGAGCATGCTATGGCACTCTAGCCTGGGCGCCAGAGTGAGACTCTGGCTCATAAAAAAGAATGAGTGATCAAGTCAGGTGCATTAGAATTTAAGAGTTGAGGCCGGGCTTGGTGGCTCAGCCTGTAATCCCAGCAGTTTGGGAGGCCGAGGTGAGTGGATTGCCTGAGCCCGTGGGTTCGAGACCCGCCTGGACAACTTGGTGAGACTTTGTGTCTACAATAAAATAAAATTTAAAAAATAGCCAGGTGTGGTAGCGCACGTCTATAGTTCCGGCTACTTGGAAGGCTGAGATGGGAAGGATCACCGGAGCCCAGAAGGTCCGTGCTGGAGTGGCCATGAGCATGCGTGCCACTGTACTCCAGCCTGGGTGAAGGAGTGAGACTCCGACTCAAAAAAAAAATAGCATTTAAGAGTTGCTATTCAACAAAAGATGTCACAAAGCATGCAGAAAGGCCGTCTACAAACTGGGAGAAGGTTTTGCCAAAATACTGGCAAAAGATGAATGTCTAGAAATAGAAAGAACTACAAATAAGATAAAGCTCCAAAGAAAAACGAGCAAAGAGCATAAATAGGGAGTTTGCAGGAGAGGAAATAGAAAGGGCCAGCAGGCAAGTGAAAGCGCGGTGTCTTTAAGAGGAGGACCACCGGGCTCGGGGGCTCAGCCTGTCATCCCGCGCCTTGGGAGGCTGAGGTGAGTGGACTGCCTGAGCCTGCGGGTTCAAGACCCGCCTGGGCAACTTGGCGAGACCTCATCTCCACAATAAATCAAAAAAAATCAGCCGGGTGTGGTAGCGCGCGCCTGTAGTTCCAGCTACTTGGAAGGCTGAGGCGGAAGGATCGCCGGAGCCCAGCAGGTCGAGGCTGCGGTGGCCGGGAGCGGCCACTGCACTCCAGTCTGGGTGACAGAGTGAGACTCCAGCTCAAAAAAAAA
>CAUYQG010044915.1:0-16868 GCA_963574415.1 Tarsius wallacei | reverse complement strand
ACTAGAGAAGTGAAAGACCTTTACAATGAGAACTACAAAACACTGCTCAAGGAAATCCAAGAAGACACAAATGGAAAACATTCCATGCTTATGGATAGGAAGAATCAACATTGTTAAAACGTCCATCCTACCAAAGACAATCTACAGATTCATCGCAATACCCATTAAGTTACCAACATCATTCTTCTCAAACCTGGAAATGACAATACAGAAATTCATATGGAAACATAAATGACCACGAATAGCCAAAACAATCCTTAGCAAAAGAAACAAAGCAGGATGCATCACACTTCCAAACTTTTAACTTTACTATAAGGCTACAGTAATCAAAACAGCCTGGTATTGGTATAAGAACAAGCATATAGACCAATGAAACAGGATAGAGATTCTGGAAGCAAAGCCTCAATTTCTCAACCAACTCATTTTGACAAAGCCTCCAACAGCAACCACTGGGGAGAGGAGAACCTATTCAGTAAATGGTGCTGGGAAAACTGGCTGATCACATGCAGAAGATTGAAACAGCAGCCCCACGTATCACCATACACAAAAATTAATTCTAAATGGATCAAAGACCGAAATGTAAAACCACAAACTATAAGAATCCTAGAAAATGCAGGAGACAACCTTATGGAAATGGGAACTGGCAACCAATTCCTATTCAGAACTCTAAATGCTCATACCTTAAGAAATAAGATAGACAAGTGGGACCTCATCAAACTACTTCTGGAAAGCAAAAGAAACCATCAAGAGAGCAGGGAGACAACCCACAGAATGGGAAAAATTATTTGCCAATTGTATATCTGACAAAGGCCTAACATCTAGGATCTATAAGGAACTCGAACATGCCAAAAGGAAAAAAACACATAGCCCCCTTAAAAAGTGGGCAAGAGACATGAATAGACACTTCTCAAAAGAAGAAATATGGGCAGCCAACAGACACATGAAAAAGTGCTCAGCCTCACTCATCATTTGAGAAATGCAAATCAAAACCACATTAAGATACTACCTAACCCAGTATGAATGACCATCATTAATAAAACAAACAACAACAGATGCTGATGAGGATGCAGAGAAAAAGTACTGCTTCTACACTGCTGGTGAGAATGGAAACTAGTGCAACCTCTGTGGAAGACAATGTGGCAATTTCTGAAAGAACTAGAAATTGACCTTCCATATGACCCAGCAATTCCTCTATTGGGAATATACCTGGAGGAACTCAAATCATTCTACAAAAAAGATACTTGCACACATATGTTTGTTGCAGCTCTATTCACAATAGCAAAAACATGGAACCAACCATGTTGCCCATCGAAGCTGGACTGGATAAAAAAAGTGATACGTATACACAATGGAATATCATGCAGTCATAAAGAAGGACAAACATGGACTTCACAGCAACTTGGGTGGATTTAGATTCGATCATACTCAGTGATTTATCACAGAAACAATGAACAGAGTACCATATATTCTCACTCATAAGCGGATCTTGAACTATTATTATACTATAAGAAAGGGATTAGCAGTAGTGGCAAACTGTTGGGGGTTGAGGTGGGATTGGCCTTTGAGGGAAACTGCTAGGGGAGGGAGGGGCATACCTCAACAACAAGGCTACCTGTGTAATCAAGATTTGCATGCCTAACCCTGAATTGTACCCCAAATCTTTATAATTAAAAAAAGAATAAAAGAGAAAAAAAAGAAAAAGTAAAAGAAATAATGGACCTTCGATTCTTTTATTTTGGTCTACATTTATCTTTATGCAAGTACCATTGTTTATGTGTATTAGTAGTAAAAAGTAATACTAGGAGGGAAAATTACTATTTTTTTATTTTTCAAAATATGTGTGTATTTTTTTCATGTCATATAGATTTTAGAAATAGTTTGCCAATTTTTATTAAAGAAAAGTTACTTGAAATTTGTATAAATCTGTAGATAAATTTGTTGTGCATTTTAATCTTAATATTCAATATTGCTATTTTTAAATATAGGATGTATTTCAATTAACAATTAATTCAGTTCTTTGATTACTTTCTGCATTTTAATTACTTTTCTGTGTAATATACACCTATTTTGTTAAATTTATTTTTAAATATTTCCTTTACATAATGCTATTATTAATGAAATTGTTTTCTAAATTTAACTTTCATTTTGTTGATTACTATGATATAAAAGTATTATTTAACTTTGTATGTTGATCTGGTATCTTGTGTCATTAGTGACTTTATTAGTTCAAGTAGGTTTTTAGTGAACTTCTTTCACTTTTTAAAGTAAATTATGGCAATAAAGGGCTATGCTACTTCTTTTCTAATCTGGGGAATTTTTTTTTTTAATATAGTGTTCTAGCCAATAACTTCACTATGATGTTGTAAAAGAGGTAAACGTGTTAAAAGTGAAAATTCCTGTGGTGTTCACAAACTTGTAAGTAAATCCCCATTCACCACTAAGTGTAATATTAGTTGTTTTTCATAGATGCATTTTAGCAATTATCAGAATTTTCCTTTGAGTAGTTTGCTGGATGTTCTTATTATGAATAGGCATAGAATTCATTATATTTCAAAATTTTAAATTATCATTTTTTTCTTTGTTCAAGTAATATTGTATAAGACATTGGCTGAATTTTAAATATTAAGCCAACATTACATGTGTAGAAATCTCCTACTTGGTCATGATATATAATAACTTTTATATATTACTGGATTTAGTTTGCTAGTATTTCTGAAAATTTCTGTGCCCATATTTATGTGAAGTGTTGGTCAATAGTCTGCTCTACCTGTGATTCTTTTGTCTAGTGTTAGTATAATAATAATATTAACTAATAAATGAATTGAAAACTGTTACCTCTCTACTACTGAAAGTTTTTTTGTGAAAAATTGGTATGATTTTTTAGTTAAATGTGATAACATTTACAATTTAAGCTATTTGACACTAAGGTTTATTTTATTTTTTATTTTAGAGATGTGGGGTACAATTCACGATTAGGTATACAAGTGGACATTGTACACTGCCTAGTTTGAGATCAGGTACCCTTATTGATGTTATGTTCCCCCCAACACTAAGATATTTTATGTTAAAATATTTTAATTAATATTTTCTCTTTCTTTGCCGATTTCAGTCTATATATATGCCTACTTTGCCTACTTATATAATCTATTTCTTCAATCTATGTTCAAATTCATTTTTATTTCATAGTAATTCACAAAAATTAATATTCTAGGCACTTGACATGGAATAATTTGGAATAAAAATATAAAATGAGGCTTTAGTTCAATCAATAAATGACTCTTTTTTTCTCCATTGTTAGAGAATAGAAATAGAATTGTTTTACTTAATACTGTTTACTGTGTGAGACAAATTAGTTAATGAATGTAAAGAACATTAGTAAAACTGCCATCTGACTTTAGAATTTATAAAGCAGGAAAACTAAGCTTAATTTCTATTTTATCATTATTTAGGTAAGACAAAAAACTTTATTAAGAACAAATACAAAATAATACTGTACTTGAAAAATGCTATGAACAAAAAATTTGACAGAATGGTTAGTATTTAGCACATGCAATATGTTAGGCACTAGCATAAAGCACTAAATACTTATAAGTTTAATACCTAGAAAACTGTTTTTACATTTTGCACAAATTTAAGTATTTAAATATACAAGTTTAAGAGTTTAAAGTGAATAAATTAAAGATTCACTTTTAAAAACCGACACCATTTTTTAAAAAGAAATTTTAATTAAAAATAATAATTGTATATATTTTTTGAGTACAATGTGATATTCTGATATCTGTTTATGTTGTAAAATAATTGAATCAAGCTAATTAACAAATTCATCACCTCACAGATTTTGTGGTGAAAACATTTAAAATCTACTTTTATAGCAGTTATAAAGCATGTGATGAATTATTATTTACTAGTGAACATTCTATACAATCAGTTACTAAATCTTATTCCTCCTGTCTAGCTAAAACTTGGTACACTTTGATCTCATGTTTTCTTTCTCCATTCACCCTCTCCTCTAGCCTCTGTCACATTTTCTCCTATATTTGGTAACATTAAAGTCATTATAGAAATTAGCTCTTTTGGAATACAACAACTAAATTAAAATAAATAATGCTAAATAACTTTATTAATAAGTTTTGCTAATTGGTCATCAAAGTATATTAGCAGTATTTTTGGCCAGTAAACAAAACGTACAAATTATTTTCAAATATGAGACCTGAGTATTGTAAATAAAAAGATTTTATGCCTAAAATATGTCATTGAACTTATGATAGAAGAAACCTAGCAAGTCATATTTTCTGAACATTGTAAATAACGATAGAAAACACTGACTGAGCCGGGCTCGGTGGCTCAGCCCGTAATGCCGCGCCTTGGGAAGCTGAGGTGAGTGGATTGCCTGAACCTGTGGGTTCGAGACCCGCCTGGGCAAATTGTCGAGACCTCATCTCTACAATAAATCAAAAAATTAGCCGGGTGTGGTAGCGCGCGCCTGTAGTTCCAGCTACTTGGAAGGTTGAGGTGAAAGGATCGCCGGAGCCCAGCAGGTCGAGGCTGCGGTGGCCGGGAGCGGCTACTGCTCTCCAGTCTGGGCGACAAAGTGAGACTCCAACTCAAAAAAAAAAAAAAAAGAAAAGAAAACATTGACTAAAGTGTAATGAACAAGTAATATCTAGACACATGGAAATTTCATTAAGATTTGTATACTTAATTTTTAGATTAAATGAAGGATTCAAACAGATTTTTTTTATGGATTCAGAAGAGTGCAAATTAGAAAGCATGGTGAGTAAAACCAATAACCTGAATTCAGTTAAATAATTCTGACAGTATTAGCTTAATGGTACAGAGAAAAAACAGTAAATATATCCATACATAGGTACTATTATCTGTAGTAAAAAGTGGAATGAGAAGAAATAGAACAAATCATAGTTTTTCTAAAATAAACAGAAAGTGTCACAAAAAAAGTATAAACATTTTATGAAAGGAAAAAAAAGTATTAAAATTGTAATACTCAATATATACCCCTAACAAAAGATGAATACAAGTCATGTTTGACTTCTGCAAGTACAAGAGGTGCTCAAAGAGATTACCTTCAGCGTCCAGACACTTCTGATGATAGCAAACTACTGCAGGGCTTGCAGTGGAGGCCTCCCAGATCTTCCCTAGTGCACATCACACACAGTGCCATGCATCTCAAACTTATCACAAATGCCTGCAATTGTTAGGCTGTTGGAGGTTGTATTGCATACTCACACCTTCATTGTCATTGTATTTCCACAATGTTCTTGTATAAATACACACACACACACACACGCACACACAAATATGTGTGTGTGTGTATATATTTTGGAGACAGAATCTCACTCTGTCACCCAGACTGAAGTGTAGTGACATGATCATAGCTCACTGCAGCCTCAGACTCTGGAACACAAGCCATCCTCCCACGCACTAATTTTTAATAATTTTTGTAGAGACAAGTCCTACTGTTGGCCCAGGGTGGTCTCAAACACCTGGCCTCAAGCAATTCTCTTTCCATAGCTTCCCAAAGTTTTGGGATTATAATGTGAACCACCATGCCTGGTCAAACATATTTAGGTTCTTAGAAAATAAAACAACTTTTATCTGAGAGATACACCTCTTTTAAGTTATTAGGCCTGGAGAGGCATTAAAAATGAGACAAAAATGACTTCCTACTTTCCCCCATGGCTGTGTCTATGTTGCTTGAAATTGCTTGCTAATGACACAAGTAGCTATAAATTAATCTAATAATACTGTACTGGACATTATAAGCCACACCCTATAGCTTAACAGTGTATAGCTTAACAATGTTATTCTGGTAAACCAATGAGAATTCCTGGCAAACAACTTAGTATTAACCTACTCCCTGTTCTTTTTCTTTTTGCCTTTAAAAGCCTTCTTGTAACAAAGGCCAAATGGAGCTCATACATATGGTTACTTGAGTCTGAGTACTTCTGGGAAACTGTCTCATTTTGGCTCAAGTAAATTATATAAGTCAAAATTTGTACCCAGCCTTTTTCTTTCCAGTTGACAGTTCTAATATTCTCAATTGTATTTCAGGCTTAACATGTTTTCCTGGGAGTGCCATTTATTTTGTATTTTATTAGATTAATAAGGCATAAATCCTTTTTTATTATTATCTTTATGACTAGCTATATTGACTTCATAGTCCTAGTTGGCCCTCCATACCAATGGGATCTGTGTCCATGGATTCAACCAACCATTGGCTGAAAATATTTGAAAGAAAAACTGCATCTGTACTGAACATAGGCAGACTTTTTACTTATTTCCTAATCCATAGAGTATAATAACTATTTACATAGCATTTACATTGTATTAGGTATTATAAGTAATCTAAAGATGATTTAGAGTATAAATGAGGACATGCATAGATTATATGCTGAGGAAAAAATAACTTTTATCTGAGCTAGCTGAATCATTTTCAATTATCAGGCCCACAGTGACTTTAAAATGAGACAACAGTCATGCTCTATTTCTTTTTTGAGCTATGTATTCATCATTTGAAACTGTCTGCTATTGCATTTTGGGGGTTAGGGTTGGGGTTAGGGTGAGGGTTGGGGTCAAAGCCTGGGTCAATGTTGGGGTCAGGGTCAGGGTGTGAGTTAAGGTAGGGGCAGAGTTAAAGTCAGGATTGGGATCAGGGTCAGGGTCAGGATCAAGGTCAGAGACAGGATTAGGGGTCATGATCAAGGTCAGGGTCAGAGTTAGGGCCAGGATTAAAGTCAGAGTTAAAGGTCAGGATCAGAATCGGGGTCAGGGTTAAAGATCAAGATCAGAATTAGGATCAGGGTCAGGGTTAGTTAGAAGGACCACACCATAAATAAAGAGGAAATATGAGTTCAGATTTGAGCTCACAGTCGTGGAGATTTTTTTTTTCAACAGTTAGAGCTTACAGTGTATGGGAGTCATAAACTTCTTGTACCAAGAAATAATTAAACAGAGGTTGACTGACCATTTCTTTCCCTTGATCCAAAAAATAATCTTTTCACTGGATATAAGCTTTAACAAGATTCCCTCTATAGTTCTTCAGATAGAAGCATTCTTAGTAAACTCATTTTATGCTGTGAAAATAATAGAGGTTAATACTGGTGGAGTTACATTAATTACAGTGAGCTATTAACTATAATTGTTTTAATAAAATGATTGTGTACAATGTATATCAGAGTAAGGTGCTAATAGCAACCTGTACAGGATCTGACAATTAAGTTGGCAAATTTGCCACTGTGCACTTACATTGGCAACATTGTATAAACCACTCAGTAAGGTTTCATAACTTTGATATATCAGTGTCTCACAGCTATGTTCTGTCCACATGTGGCAATGTCTTCCTGAGTAGTATTCATTATTGTTGTTGCATGTTTTTGTGTGCTTTTGCAAGAATATTGGAGCTTAAATTAGAGCAAAGAACAAACATTACATTTCATGTTTAACTTGACAAGAATAGAAAAGAAATCAGGGACATGTTAGCCCAAGTTTATGGCTGTTAATGTCATGAAGAAAATGGCAGTATAATCTAAAAAAATCATCCACCATGACCAAGTAGGCTTCATCCCCAGGATGCAGGTCTGGTTCAACATCCACAAGACCATAAATGTAATTAAATACATCAATAGATGCAAAAACAAAAACCACATGATTATATCATTAGATGTGGAAAAAGCTTTTGATAAAATCCAGCAGCCCTTCTTGATAAAAACCCTCGAACATCTAGGCATCGATGGAACACACCTCAAAATAGTAAGAGCCGTCTATGAGAAACCCACAGCCAGCATACTGCTAAACAGACAGAAATTGGAACCATTTCCCCTGAAAATCAGAAGAAGACAAGGATGCCCACTTTCACCTCTCCTGTTCAACATAGTAGTGAAAGTCCTAGCTAGAGCAATCAGTGAAGAGAAGGAAATCAGGGGTATCCAAATAGAAAAGAAGTTGTTATCCCTCTTTGCAGACAACATAATTCTATGCCTCGAAAACCCAAGAGAATCTGTCAAAAACCTCCTTGCACTGATAAAGGACTTTGACAATGTTTCAGGATATAAAATGAATGTGCAAAAGACTGTCACATTCCTATACACCAACAATACACAAACAGAAACCCAAATAAAAACCGCAATCCCATTCACAATAGCCAGAAAAAAAAGTCAAATATCTTGGCATCTTCCTAATCAGAGACATGAAAGACTTTTACAATGAAAACAACAAAACACTGCTCAATGAAATCAAAGATGACACAAACAAATGGAAAAATATTCCATGCTCATGGATTGGAAGAATCAACATTGTTAAGGTGTTTATTCCACCCAAGGCAATCTACAGATTTAATGCAGTACCCATTAAATTACCAGTGGCATTCTTCTCAGACTTGGAAACAACAATACAGGAATTCATATGGAAACATAAATTACTACAAATAGCCAAAACAATCATCAGGAAAAAAAAGAAAAGAAAAGAAAACCAAAGCAGGAGGCATCACACTCCCAGACTTTAAGGTTTATTATAAACTTATAATAATCAAAACAGCCTGATACTGGTACAGGAACAGGCTTATAGACCAATGGAACAGGATAGAGATTCCGGAAGCAAAACCTCAATTTCTCAACCAACACAACTTCGACAAAGCCTCTACCATTAACCACTGGAGAGAGGAGAACCTGTTCAGTAAATGGTACTGAGAAAACTGGCTAACCACATGCAAAAGTTAAAAAAGACCCCTATCCATCACCCTACACAAAAATCAACTTTAAATGGATCAAAGACCTAAGTGTAAAGCCTCAAGCTATAAGAGCAGGAAGACAGCCCACAAACTGGGAAAAAACACATGCCAACTGTATATCTGACAAAGGTCTAACATCTAGGATCTACAAGGAAATCAGACATGCCAAAAAGAAAAAAACAAACAGCCCCATTACAAAGTGGGCAAAATATATGAAAATATGAGTAGTCACTTCTCAAAAGAAGACATATGAGCAGATACATTAAAAAATGCTCAGCCTCACTAGTCATCAAAGAAATGCAAATTAAAACCACACTGAGGTACCACCTAACTCCAGCCAGGATGGCCAACATCAATAACAAAAAACAATAGATGCTGGAGAGGATGCGAGGAAAAGGGAACACTTCTCCACTGTTGGTGGGAGTGTAAACTAGTACAGCCTCGGTGGAAAACAGTGTGGTGGTTTCTAAAAGATCTAAAAATTGACCTCCTATTTGACCCCGCAAATCCCCCTATGGGGAATATATCCGGAGGAACACAAATTACTCTATGAAAAAGATACCTGCACATGCATGTTTCTTGCGGCATTATATACAACAGCAAAAACATGGAACCAATCATGCAGCCCATAGAAAGAGGACTGGATAAAAAAAAAGTAGTACATCTTTTTGATAGAATATTATGCAGCCATAAATAAGGACAAAATTATGAACTTTGCAGCAATTTGGATGGACTTAGAGGCTATAATATTGAGTGATCTATCACAGAAACAAAGAACTGAGTATCACAGGTTCTCACTCTTAAGCGGACCTTGAACAACTATTGTAATACTATAAGAAAGGGACTGGCAGTAGTGAGAAACTGCTGAGGGGGGGCACACCTCATTAATAAGGGTACCTGCGTAATGAACATCTGTATGCCTAAGGCTGAATTGTACCCCACATATTTAAAATAAATAATGGGGAAAAAAAGAAAACAGCAGTATACAAATGGACTAAATGTTTTTATGAGGGGAGAAAAAGCATCACTGAGGAAGCAGGTCAGGACAGCCAGTAATGAGCAGAACTGATTAAAACATTGTGTGTCAAAATTGTCAGCTGACAGTACAGCTGTAGACCACATAAACATTTATAGAGAAACAGGAAAATCTTCGCATGAGAAAGGTGTGCCCAAAAATGGTCCTGAAGGAGCTCTGGAAGCACAACAATGCACCAGCTCACACAGCATGGTTTGTGAGGGATTTTTTAGACATTAAATGAATAACTATAGTGGAATACCTTCCCTACTCACCTGATCTGGACCCCAATGACTTTTTTTCTTTACCTGATCAAGTGTAATATGATGACAGCTCTGATGGCCATTCCAGAAAAAGAGTTTGATGGTGGACTAGGTGCTGGTATCAGTGCATAGCTTCCCAAGGGGTGTACTCTGAAGGTGACAGCAGTGATATTTAGCAATGAGGTATGTAGCCCTTTTTTCTAGGATGAATTCACAAACTTGTGTTTGACAGAAAGAAGTTATCAAGCTCCCTTTGAGAAAAAGCTTTCTTAAAAAAGCTTCTTTTTCTAATTGAGGCCCACAAATCCATAAAGAATTCCACACATAAAACATACTTATACTTTAACTTGCTGAAAGCTAATCCATTGTCTGTTTTATTTCAATGACTGGAACACATTGACATAGATAGCAAGTATCAAGCTCATGTTTAGTAAAAGTTACAAGAATATGTTTCTTTTTCCCTTTATGGGAAATGGGAAAATATAAAGAGATGCAAGCAGCCAACTGATACATGCAAAAATGCTCAGCCTCACTAATCATCAGAGAAATGAAAATCAAAATTACAATGAGATACCACCTAACTCTAATAAGAATGGCCATCATTAATGAATCAAAAACAATGGATGCGGTATGGGTGCAGAGAAAAGGGAATGCTTCTACACAGTTGGTGGGTGTGCAAGGTAGTTCAACCTCTATAGAAAAAAGTGTGGCAATTCCTAAAAGAACTAAAAATTGACCTTCCATGTGATCCAGCAATCCCTCTTCTGTGTATATACCCATAGGAAAATAAATCATTCTACAAAAAAAAATCCGCACATGCATGTTTATAGCCACACTCTCCAAAATAGCAAAAACATGGAACCAACCCTACTGCCCATCAAAAGTGGACTGGATTTTCTTTTAAAATGTGGTACATAAACACAATGGAGTATTACACAGCCATAACAAAGAACAAAATCATGGACTTCACAGCAAATTGGATGCAGTTGGAGACCATCATACTTAGTGATCTATCACAGAAACGAATAATTGAATACTGCATGTTCTCATAAGTGGAACCTGAACATTAATCACATTAGCATAAGGAAGATAATGGCAGTCACTGGGCACTGCCAGGTGAAGAAGGGAGGGGGGATGAATGTACCAACACAAAGGGTACATGGTCCCAAACCAGGGGAAGTGAGGGCCAGTTGGAGGTTCAAACATCACCCTCATGCAGCCTGCTTGTGTAGTTAATCCTTACTTGTACTCCACATCTCTATGATAAAATTTAAAAGTACAGTTTGTGACTTTTCATATGTTAGTGGACCTTTTTTTTAAGTTTCACTCTTAGACGTAAATTCTATAAAAATATGTTCACTTACACACCAAGAATTGTGTATTAGAATGTTAATAGGAATAGTCAAATAGTTAACATTTCCCAAATTTGACCATCAATATAGAATATGTAATTATGGAGATTCCATACAACAGAACATTATAGAGGAATTAAGTGAATAAACATAATATAGCTAAATAAATATAATAAAATTGAGACCAATATGTCCATAGAAAATATCACTCATAAAAAGTACTTGTAGTCTGACTTACTCACAGTTAAATAAGACTGTTTTAGCTCAATGAATGGAACACCATGACACAGATAGCTAGTAGGAAGCTTGCTTTCAGAAAAAGTAAAGACGAATAGTCAAAACAGTCCTCAGCAAAAACAACAAAGCAGGAGATATCACATAAGTGGACCTTGAACAATGATCATAATACTATAAGAAAGAATTGGCAGTAGTGGGAAACTGCTGGGGGCGGGGGGTGGTGAGATTGGTGATTGAAGGAAGCTGCCAGGGAAGGGAGGGGCACACCTCATCAACAAGGGTACCTGCATAATGAACATTTGTATACCTAACCCTGACTTGTCCCCCACATCTTTAAAATTAAAAATTAAAAATAAATAAATAAAAATTTAACAAAAATTTTTAACAAAGGTACTAGAAAGTAACTCAAATCTACTTGAAGAAATAAAGAGCATCAGTAAAGGTAACTCCAGGGGCAAATATAAGACACAATATAAATGTATTTTTTTTATTTGTAACTCTTTTTTTCTCATACCTGATTTGAAATGCAACATATAAATAAGTAATTATATATCTGTGGATGGGTACAGTGCATAACAATATGATGTATACAAAGTGGGGACCAAAGGGAGGCCCAAACTTTACTGTATAATGGCCACTTGTATACCTAATCCTGAATTATATCCCATATCCTTAAAGTAAAATTAAATATAATAAAGAAAAAGTTAAGATTACATGTTTCTTTTTCCCATTTAGGTCATAGGAAAAATACACATATCCAGCTAGAAATACTACTTGTATGCTAACAGGTTGAATGTTTTATCATCTGTTTTAGTACAGTGAATGGAACACTTTGACACAGAACAAAGTTATAGCTCCTAGAAATTGACTTTCCATATGACCCAGCAATCCCCCTCCTGGGAATATACCCAGAGGAACTCAAAGCATTCTACAAAACAAAGACACCTGCACATGCATGATTATTACAGCACTATTCACAATAGCAAAAACATAGAACCAAATGTGCTGCCCATCGAAACTGGACTGGATATAAAAATGTGGCACATATACACAATAGAATATTACACAGCCATAAAGAAGAACAAACAGATGGACTTCACAGCAACTTGGATGGATTTAGAGTCTATCATAGTGATCTATCAAAGAAACAAAGAACAGAGTACCACATTACCATAATACTATAAAAAAGGGATTGGCAGTAGCAGGATACTGCCAAGTCAGGGGTGAACACAACATCAATAAGGTTACCTGATCTCAAATCAAGCAAAGTGTGGACCAAAGAGAGGCCCAAGTTTTACCTGGACAATGTCCATTTGTATACCTAATCCTGAATTGTACCCTACATCTTTAAAATTAAAAAAAAATATATGAATTATGGAAGCCTATGTAACCAAATATCAGATATTAATTTACGTTGTCATAAAATTCCTATACATGCCTGGATCCTTTTATAGGAACACTATGCTTTTCATTTAGCTTCCTACATATTGTTTAATTAATTTAGCATTATAATTTATCTTTTTTTGGTAGAGAAAATCTTGCTTTCTAATTTTTATTGTAAAGTGTTTGTTTTTAGAGTTTTTTTTTTTTTTAGTTCTTACACCTTTATTCTTTGATAAGCATTTTAGAATCAGTTTGCCTAGTTTCAGGAAAAATATTTCTTTAATTTTGATTGAAATTGCTTTACCTGATTTTCTTATTCATCACCTAGTAGGATTTATTTATAATTTTGTTGGTGTACTCTTTTGACATCAAGGTAAGAATGACTTAAAAAATAAGTCTGGTAGTTTTCCTTCTTGATCTGTGCTTTGTGATAGATAGCATTATTTGTTCCATGGACACTTGCTAAACCCTCCTGTAAAATTTTCTGGACTACCTGATTTATTTTCCTTTTGGTGGGGATGGATTGTGGTAGTGATGAAAGTGATGGATTAGGATGAAAATTTTCTATTTATCTAGAGTTAGTTATGATGATTTATATTTCTGAAAATATGTATCATAACTTAGTCTAAATAGCAATAAGTAAATAAATAATAAAACATATAGTTCCAGAAGCATGCTTCTTTGTACAATTGGGTTGAATAGATTTATAGATATATCCATGCATAAAACATCCTAAACTAACTTACCATAAGTTTCAACACAATCTGTTTCATTTCTCTGAATCCAACTGTTTGACAAAGAAAGAAGTTATCAAGCTCCCTTTGAATAACAGTTTAGGGAAAATGTTTTCCCTTTTAATTACAGTCCACAAACCAATAGAAAATTCTACCCATGTAAAGAACTTATAGTCTAGCTTAATAAAAGTTAAATCATACTCTGTTTTAGTTCAGTGAATGGAACACTTTGACACACATAGCAGGGAGCAAGTTCACTTATAAGCTACATTAAAAAAACATTTTTCTATTTCCCATTGAGGTCAAGGAGAAAATACATATATTTACCCAGGAAAACTACTTGCATGCAAACTGAATGTTTCATCATCATCTGGTTTAGTTCCTTGAATGGAACACTTTGACACAAAACAAAGTTATTAAGCTTCTTTTGCATTATAGTTTCAGGAATATGTTTCTACTTGCAGTTAATTTCAATAAACTTATAGGCATATCCACTCATAATAACTCCTTTTAAGCTAATTTACTGAAAACTTTATCATAGTTTGTTTCAGCTCACTGAATGTAAGTGTTTGATAGCAAAATAAGTCATCAAGCTCTCTTTGAGAAAAAGTTAAAGGAACTTTAACAGGCCCATAGAGATATCCACTCATGAAAAGCATTTGTAATTTAACTTATTGAAAGTTTTATCATCGTCTGTTTTAGTTCAGTTAATGGAATTTTTTTTACACAAAATGCTGGTAACAAGCATGCTTATAATAAATGCTATTAGAATACCTTTCTTCTATCCCTTGAGGTACACACACACACACATACACACACACACACACACACACAGAGTTGTCCATTGGTATCTGTGGAGGATTGTTTTTATGACCCAAACAAGTATCAAAATTCATGGATGCTCAAGTCCCTTAAGAAAAAGAGTGTCATATTTACACATAACCTATCCATATCCTTCCATATACTTTAAATCATCTTTAAATTAATTATAATCCATAATATAATATAAATACTGTGAAACTAGTTGTATTGTTGAGAACATAATAAATCTATACATGTTCAGTTTTGACACAACAATTTTTTTTTTCTGAGTATTTTTGAACCACAGTTGGTTGAATCCATGGATGTAGAACCCACAATATAAAGGCCCAACTACACGTACTGTTTTCTGAAGTAAAAATATATTTGGAGGAAAAATATTATTGGGAGTAAAAACAGAGCTTACATAATAATAAAAGGGCAATTTTAACAAAAAGACAATACTAAATGTGCATGCGATTAACTGCAAAGCTTCAGAAAAAAAAAAAGAGAGGCAAAAACTGAGAGCTGAAAAGAGAGATTGATACTTTACCATTTTAGCTGAATACCTCAACATTTATTTCTCAATAATTGACAAATTAGTAGACCCAATATAAACAAAACAATAGAATTGGATAATGCCATTAATGAACTGTATCAAATAGACATTTCAGCATTACTTCACCCAACAATAGTAGAATACACATTATTTTCAGTGGTGTATAAAGCACTAATCAATATAGGCCATGTTCTGGGTCATAAAATAAAAGCTTACAAATTTTAGAAGAATTTTTAAATCATTCAGAATATCTTCTGAAAGGTAGAACAAAGAACTACAAAGAATAGAAAAGTAAACATAATTACATTGCATTGAAATAACTAAGGGTGGCATGAGGACAAGCAAAAGCTCTTCATAACAGAATTCCAAATGTAGAAAAAGTGATGAACTCAGAAAATCACCACTTGTTGGTCATTATAATAAGAATTGTTTCAGACAGGAATTATAAGTAGGTGCTAAGACTTGTGGGCAAAGTGTTATGAGGTATAGGTATGTAAAGATTCAAAGTATCTTTGCCCAAAATATAAAATTACTAATATAATAGTAACTTCTGAATTTCAAAAGTGAGAAAGTAGAAAATAATTTTACATAAACAATAATAAAATACAATGCTCAAAATTGTTTGGAGAAAAATCTATAGCTTTAAATTCATATACTGGTAAAGGGTTGAAAATCAATTATCTAACTTTCTATTTTTAAAAAGGTAGGGAAAAAAATCACATTAGACCCAAGAAAGTAAAAGGAAGGGAATAGTGAATTAATAGGTGCATCTAGCCAAGTTGCTAGAGATGATGTCAATATACAAAAATCAACTCTATTTCTGTATATTAACAACAAAAATGTACAAATCAAATATTTCTTGCCCTACATGGTATAGACAGAATAAGATGTGACAGGACTGATTCCTCAAATGCAGGGACTATCCGTTACCTCTAAGGTCAGTGCCCAGTGTGGTTCTAGAACACAGAGGCATGAGAAGTTTGCAGAGAGATGACAGAATGTAGGTTACATTGAGAATTCTCTTTTTCTTTTTTCCCCATTCAACTCAGTGAGCTGCCAGTTAACATGAAAATGCAGCAAAAGCAGATTCCAAAGCCCTCCTCTTCAGGGAGGCATGCCTGATAGCACCAAACCTGTGTCCCAGAAGACTGTCTCTCTGTAATTCTTTGAACTCATGGAAGAGGCCTGAAGGACTGATCCCTAACATCTATCGGCTCCTTAATATGCAGACAGATATTTGACAAACCTCCAGAGAGGTACTTACCTGAGGCTATCCAGAAGTCTCCATGGGCAGGGCAGAGGGGGCAGGACTTCCTCAGGGGTCTCCTGGTGAAAAGATAATTCCTTGAAAGAGCAGTTCAAGATAAAGCAGAGGTTCTTAGGAGGATAATCTCCATAGTCTTCCAGTTTTCTGTGGATCAGGAGTAAAAAAAAATGTGTTCAGCTAATTTCAATGGAAAAAGTATAAGAATTGTCAGAAGTTTCTGAAAAGAAAACATTAGGGGAAACATCATATTTTGAATGTATCAAATATAGTGTTGAGGAGCCCTAGAATAACTTAGAATAGCTGTATAATGTAAGGTGTGTAGTAAATGTATAGTAACCCCTCCCCAGGACTAGACACATAAAGTGTGTGCTATAGTGTTCCTTCTGAAGTGCTGTTACTATAAAATACCAAAGATAATGGCTGCTTTACAAAATGTCTGCAGTGTTTGTACTTAGAGCTTTGTTAAGTTTTTGTTTGTCCCATAACAACCATGTTAAATGAAATAACCGGCTTCTTC
>CAUYQG010044912.1:0-42678 GCA_963574415.1 Tarsius wallacei | reverse complement strand
ATGTATTATTGTATAACAAATTATCCCAAAGCAATTTGTTGTTTCCTAGCTTTAAAAATCAACTATCTAATATCTCACAGTTTTTGTGTGTCAGGAATCTGAGTGTGTCCTGGCTGGATGACACTGACATCTTAAGTCTCTCATGAGACTGTAGTCATTATGTTGGCCAGGGCTTTGGTCTTATGTGAAGACACAACTAGGGGAGGAATTGCCTTTAAGCTCACTCACATAGCTTTTGGCAGGGCTCTGGTATTAAACATACAGTTACAACAAAACAGCTTGCTTCTCCAAAAATAAGAGCTGAGAGAGTGGGATGGTGGGGGAGAGGTGCATGGGGTGAGAAGTTACAGTCTTTTTGTAACCTAATCTTGGAAGTGCTTTTCTACCATATTATCACATTCTTTTCGCTAGAAGAAACTCAATCCAGCCCACACTAGAGAGCAAGGGTATTCATAAGGGCATGAAGACAAAAATATTAAGTGGTGATTGTTGGGGGCCATCTTGGAGGTTGCCTACTGGCCTGTAATTATACACATCCCTCCCACATGTAAAATACATTTACCCCCTACAAAGTTCCACAAAAGTCTTATCCTATTGCAACAGCATCTCAAAATCAAAAGCCTCATCATCTCAGTTAAGTTAAAAAATGGAGGAGCCTTTTGAGGCGTAGCTCCATAAGTATAGTTAATTCTGTCCAGTTTCTCTCTAATTGTAGATCTGTAAAACTAAAGAGACAAACTATCTACTGATTTATGCACCCAACATATAATGGAGAGACAGGCATGAGATAAGTGTTTATAGGCACTCCTGTTCAAAAAGGGGATAAATGGGAAATCTTACTGAAAAAAATCACTTGATTAGATCTAAATTTCTGGTAATAGTTGTCCATGGCTCTTAGCTTTACCCTCTGAGCTCTACCTTATGCAATTGTGGGAGCTTGCTAAGCAGCATCTATGGATTTAGAGTTGATCATACTCAGTGATCTATCACAGAAACAAAGAGCAGAGTACCATATGTTCTCTCTCATAAGCAGACTTGAACAATTATAATACTATAAGAAAGGGATTGGCAGTAGTGGGAAATTGTCAGGGGAGGGTGGGTGGGGTTGGCAGTTAAGGGAAACTGCTGGGGGGGGAGTAGCATACCTAATTAACAAAGGTAACTGCATAATCAGCTTTTGTTTACCTAACCCTGAATTGTACCCCACATCTTTATAATAAAAAAAAGAAAAAGAAGCAGTTTTATTTGCATCTGATGCTAGTGAAGCTGAAATTCAAAAAGGAATGCTACCAGATAAGAAATAAGGGCTCAGTCGGGCTCGGTGGCTCAGCCTGTAATTCCGCATCTTGGGAGGCTGAGGTGAATGGATTGCCCAAGCGCGCGGGTTCGAGACCCGCCTGGGCAACTTGGTGAGACCTAATCTCTACAATAAATCAAAAAATTATCCGGGTGTGGTAGTGCACGCCTGTAGTTCCAGCTACTTGGAAAGCTGAGGCAGAAGGATTGCTGGAGCCCAGCAGGTCAAGGCTGCCGGGAGCCGCCACTGCACTCCAGTCTGGGTGACAGAGTGAGATTCCAACTCAAAAAAAAAAAAAAAAGAAAGAAGGGTGTAAAGTTTGGAGAACAAGAACAAATTGGAGCCCACAAGCACAAGGTAGAGACGATGACAAAGGAAGACCTATGTTATTTGCCTTTGAGCTTAGTGATGTTAATGTCCTGCCAAAGCTGCAGCACTTTGTGGTGAATGTAAACACACACACACGCCTAGTCTAGGAGCTGCCCAAGTTGAAGGAAGATCTAGAGGGAGGAGGAGCAAGAGTAGACCCAATTGCTGTCTCACACAAATAGGATGAGTCAGCTGATCAATGACAGTATTGTAAGCTAAAAATGAAAGTAAAAAATGGGTATTGATTCACTCTTGCCCTCCAAATCTCTCACAAGATTCTTTCTTTTGGCCCACTCTTACCAGAAACATAAAGAAAATGAAATTCTGGGAAATTTAGTTCAGTCTATCCAAATTGACACATTACAAAGGTATTAGAATCAGGATCACTCAAAGTTTACTGAAGATTATTTGATAAAAACTGAGATTAAGATTATTAGTATAACAACTAGACAGAGATTGTAAAAAAAATTATCCAAGTGAGGTGGGGCATGCCTGTAGTGTCAGCTACTCGGAAAGCTGATGCCGGAGGATCGCTCGAGCCCAGGAGTTTGAGGCTGCAGTGATATGGTCACAACACCGTACTTCAGCCTGGATGATAGAGCAAGACCCTGTCTCTATAAATAAATAAATAAATAGTACTAGCATAATAGTCACTTAGACCATTGTATTTACAAAATTTCTTTATGAAATATATGCTGTTTATAAGATACAGAATTAAAAGACTCAAAAAATAAAATCATCCGTCGCTAATGCGTCTACATGGAAAGAGTATACTGAATAATAGGCTACAATTGCAGGTCACTCTAATACTTATATAACTCCAGTAAAGACGTCAGCGACCAGTTAAAATGTTCAACACTTCTATTTAAAACTAAAAAAAGGTACTACATTTGTTCAGATTCTTTATATACAATGTTATATTGTGTTCTTAGTATGGCTTTCCATCTAAATTTCCTACCGGAAAATGTACTAAGAGACCCAATTATTTTGGTCTCTCTTGTTATTATTATGTCTCCTGAAAATTTTGAAAAGAGTATTATATTAATCTCTATATAAATCATTGTTATAAATTTGTTTTTTTTGGATCTGAGTCAGTTGCTCTGAGTGAAATAACCTCTGGATAGATTCATTAAATCAAGCTTCTGAGTCTAGTAATGCTCAAAGCAGGTCTCAAAACATATTGATCCAACTGAGGGATTGAAGTAGTAGGATAATAGCTCTGATGTGTTATTTTCTAACAGACACATGCCATATCTAAGCCTGTGGGATAACTCCCCAGGAAATGAAAATCTTCAGTCCTGTAACTCCTTGAGCTATCAAACACGGAGTAGGAATTGCTAATCAGATTGATCAGATTCTATGGCATTGATTACATTCTTTTTATTGGGAAATGGAGTCACTGTATCTTAAAATATTCTACCCTCAAGTTCTATGATGAAAATAAAACAAATGATATGACAGTGATTAAGAGGCTATTTAATGATCTGAGTGGTGGCCCTCCCAGTGGTAGCCATCCCAATTCTAGAACCTGAGATTATTACCTTATTTGGAGAAAAGGTCTTTGCAAATGAAATTAAGTTAAGGATCATGAGTTAAGGAGATCATCCTTGACTGTCTTGGTAGGTCTAAAATCCAGTGACAAGTGTTCTTATAGGACAAAAAGGGACAAGATAGTGACACAATGTAGAAGTTGTGAAGACAAAGGTAGATATTAAAGTTATGTAGCCACAAGCCCAAGAATGCTGGAGACAGCCACCAGAAGTAGAGAAAAAAAGAAATAGATTATTTCCCAAAGAGAGTGCAACCCTGCCAGATTTCAGACTATCAGTCTCCAAAACTGTGAGAAAACAAATTTATTTTATTTTATTTTTTGAGTTGGAGTCTCACTCTGTCGCCCAGGCTGGAGTGCAGTGGCATGCTCATAGCCAACAACCTCGACCTGCTGGCCTCTGGTGATCCTTCTGCCTCAGCCTTCCAAGTAGCAGAGACTACAGGAACATGCCACCATGCCCAGCTAATTCTCTATTTTAAGCTACAAAGTGTGAGGTTTTTGTTATAGCAACCTCAGGAAACACATACAGAGGCCAATGGTCCCTAAAAGCATCCTATGAAATTACACCGCTGTCTCTAACGGTTGTGCTCGGTACTTTCTTGTTCAATATACTCTTCAGTGGTCTTAATAAGGATAAGATTTAAGTTTTTAAATGATGAAAACTGAGACGGTTCACAATAACTTAAGATAATAGAAGGATCTCGATTTCATCCACCAACACTATCATTTTGTGTGTGAGTATACAAAAACTACTAGCAGATGTACAAATACTATTTAATTTATATTAAAATATCTTGGTTGGTGTTATCTGCTTCAGAAAAACTTCAGTCACATATTTATGGTAATGTTCTTTCTTATTTCCAAGATTCAACTGAAATGCAGTATGAAAAAGTCATGACCTAATAAAAGAAGTAAAATTCTTCAATTGTTATGGACTCAAACTAAAGATGCATCATCATTGTGATTGCATTAAATAGCAAGGTTGATGATAAGAAAATGGGGCTTATGTTTCAGTGACTGAAATGCTTATATTTTCTACTCTCGCATTTCTTTTCCAGTAATAGGTCCTTGAGAAATCAAATTAATAATTACATCTTGGTACACTCACCAGACACAAAATCTGCCAGAACCTTAATCTTGGACTTCCCAGTCTCTAGAACTGTGAGAAATAAGTTGCTGATGTTCATAAGCCACTCAGATATGATATATTTTTTCATAACAGCCTGAACTGACTAAGACAACAGGAAAAAAAAGATATTTGCCTTACAAATATCTTGAATTTAATCTTTTTTTTTTTTTAACATTTTTTTTTTATTGTGATATTGAGGGGTACATTTAAGGGTTAGGTACACAAATATGTCTCATTCAGGCACCCTTGAATTTAATCTTAAAATAAAGCTAGCAACAATCCAATAATCTTGACTACTTTGAAATAGATTGAAGACTAATATATATTTTTAAAAGGGGTTTAATTACCTATATTGTATAGTCTTTTCAAGTCTGAAACTGATTTATTGTTCCAATATATTAAGAAATTTTTGTTTAGAGACAAGACCTCACTTTGTTGTCCCGCCTGAAATGCAGTGTTGTGATCATAGCTCACTGCAGCTTTAACACCTGGATATAGGCAATCCTGCCTCAGCCTATCGAGCAGCTAGGACTACAGGCATGCACCACTACACCCAGCTATGTTTTTGTTTTGTTTTGTTTTTACAGATACAGGCGCTCACTACATTGCCCAGGCTGATCTTCAACTCCTGGGCCTAACCAATTCTCCCACTTAGGCCTCTCAAAATGCTGGGATTACAAATATGAGCCATCACACCTGGTGAAAGGAAAAAATAATAATAATCACATCTCAGTGAACAGAAAAAGAAACTTCATTCAGGTCATTTTTGCACCCCAGATTCATTGTCAGGAACACTAGCAAGTTGTTTATTTTCTTTTCAAAATTACATTCTGGATACTCCCTTCAGTTAATACCAGTTTTACCCACATGGGTTAGAAGGTAATTAATTTTTGTTATTTTTATTAGCTACAATGAGATTCTTATCATGCCTCCCTGAGATTTTAAGGATAAGATGTTAAAGATAGAGGTGGAAGCTAGCAGCATTATTTTCTTATGCCTCAAAGTTTTTCATAATCACATATTTGAGATTCTAATCTAACTTATATTTGATCCTTTCTAGTTTCATCCTTAAGGAGTGGACTTTAGTACCCAATTTTCTACTTTTGTGTTTTGATTCTATACCAAGAGTTTGTAAAGAAAACAAACTCTTTTTGATCAGATCACATGTGAATTTATTTTGGTTGCCACATGTACACTTTTAAATTACAGTATATGGCCAGGCACAGTGGATCAAGTCTGTAACCCCAGCACTTTGGGAGGCCGAGGCGAGAGGATTGCCTGAATTCAGGGGTTCAAGACCAGCCTGGGTAACTGAGTGAGACCTTGTCTCTACAATAAATTAAAAAAGTAGCCAGGCGTGGTGGTGTGTGCCTGTAGTTCCAACTACTTGGAAGGCTGAGGTAGAAGTAATGCCTGAGTGCAGCAGATCGAGGCTGCAGTGGCTGTGAGAAGTGTGCCACTGCACTCCAGCCTGGGCAACAGAGTGAGACTCCAACCCAAAAAAAGAAAAAAAATTTAGACTATATCTAGACAAGAGAAATCAGAATTTTGAGAAATCTCAAAATCAGATTTTATGAAGATTAACTGAAGGTTTTAGGGATTTGTGCCCTGATCAAGAGGAAATCTAAGTCATCTACTATTGCTTTATGTTCTATATTAAGACTATTGTGTGAAAAGGGATTTATTCTATGTAGCTAGAGATTTCAGAACTATGTGACATTGAATTGAACTTAAAATAATCAGATTTCAGTTAAATAAAAGATCTAACAATACAAAACAATTACAGCTATTCAAAAATCAAACATGTTATAGAGTGATGATTTTTCTAGAACTAGAGATATTCAAGAAAGACCAGAGTAACATTTATATATGCTATAAATCCAAGAATGCATGGTATAAAATATATGATCTGACTACATCCAAGACAGAGATTTTTAACCTGGGATATATAATCTTTAATAGAGTTTCAGGTTTTCTATAAACTACTTAGAGTTAAGCAAAATGTTGTGTGTATTTTATAGATAGATTTTTCTAAAGAGTGAGTTAATAGTATTTATTACATGCTCAAAAGAGTTTTGACTCTTGAAAAGATAAGAAATCTTGGCTGCAAATTTTCTTGCAACTCTAGGGTTCCAAGATTATCCTCAAAGTAAATAATGTGCTTGTAGATATACAGCTTTTTGGCAATTATTTTTCTTTGATCTTTTATGAGTTTAAAAAATTTTAGCTTCTTCAACACACATTGTTGTAAATTTATTAATGTATTTTTTGGCCTCTGCCCAGCATTAATTTTGATTTTAATTGGTTTATTTGCAATTGAAAAGTAAATGAATTCTACTTATAATTACTTTACAAATATAGGTTGTATGTTTTTGAGGTTTATGAAGAGTCTGTGTCTTTGAAATATGAATCAAATTAGTGGACATAATATACTCATTATCTCGGGGGTTTTGAAACTGTTAAATAAAAATGATTAATAATTGTCATGATTGAGTCAAATTAGAGGAAATAGATTTTTAAATTGTTAAATATAACTGAAAGACTATTAAAATGACAACTAAAATGAGTTCAGGTTAATTGAAAGATATTTTTATGAATTTATATATGGAAGAAAATGTGTCACTGAGGGCAAAAATTTTTCCTGCAGTACCCAATATCAAGAACGTTAGTGCACTTCGTCCTTCTCTATAATTATTGCTGGGATTTGAAGGGCTCTGTTTTCTGTTAGCCACTGGAGAAATGAGATGAAAATGACCTTTAAATAAATAATTATAAACTAAGTTTCACTGCAATCTTCAATTGCTTCTCTCCTTTTGAATATACTTTTAATATGTTTTTCTGATTATTCTGAAGAGTGGGTTTTGAATAAATTTGGGCTTTGAAGTACTTTAGAAAGATTTCTATCTAGATTCCACAAATCTGTAAATGAGAGAGGAATATAAACTGATGCAGCAGCTTAAGTACATCTGGAATAACCAAGGAAAAAAACACATTAAAGTTAATTAGGACAAAAATGCAGCTTTTATCTCACACTTATATAGACGAAAATGTGATTGTAAATTATAACTTTTCTGTTGCTAAATTGGCCAAATGCATATCCAGGGAGATATAGTTTTTCAGCATGAGAATTCTACAACACTCAGCAAGATAAGGAGGTACACTGGGACTTTACAACTAAGAGTATGTTGTTGCTTCTCTCCCCTTTCATCAAAAAACGAGAACATCTGTAATCATCACAGCAGGATGCTGGCCTGTGTCTCTTAGACGATGTCCAGCAAAGACCTAAGTTTGGATAGCTCCACATGAGGAGAATAGACAATTACTGAGGAATAGCTGGGAGGAAGAAAATTCTGATTTTTGTAAAACAAAAATAGCCCTTATTGTAAAATAAACTCGAATGTGTAATATGAAATGTGGCATAGAAAAGAGATATACATAAATTTAAGGATACATTTTATGAGAAACAAATTCAAGAACTTCAGAAAAAAATTCAGAATAATTGTTACTATTATAACATAAAAATACACAAAGTAAAAATACATTGAAATCCAAATTGTGGCTTTTTGTCTAGACACCGATAAATGGTTTGTCAGAGAAGAGGAAGAAATGTAATAAACTTAATTGCTATTTCACTTTGAAAGTGAAATCATAAAAATTAGGTGACTGCATTTGTGCTGAGGAATACACAATGCTGTTGTGTAGTAGGGGGAAAAACAAAAGGCAAAACCAGGTGAAGAGAGATGAAGAAAGAGATAATAGATCATGAAAGAGAATGACAATGAAAAGACATTTTCAAAAACAGAAAGGGAAGAGGAGAGGAGAAAGAAATTAGGAAATAGAAGAGGTATGAACAGAAAGAATGAAAAATAATCTTACTTTTGTGTCTGATTTGTATCTACATTGACACATGTTTCTCACATCATATCTGCAGTCCTAATTTCCTTATTAGATTATCTACAGTAGAGTTGAATGTTCCCTTTGTGAAGAAAATAGGCAATAATGGCTTTTTCAAGTATAGTCTCAGGTAGATTTCAACAATTGTCTTAAATTACAACCATATGCTGTAATTTAAATCAGATAAAACATATTTATTTTAAAGTTCCAACAGAGAAAACCTGCTGAAAGAAAGAAAAAATATGCATTTTTCAACAATAGCTATGTTTCATTTCCTGAAGATTTGACAATAATGATTTTCTTCTTGAAGAGTGGTTAAGATGCAAGAACAGATGACCTCTGAATTACTGTTTAGATTCTTTGCCCTAAGAAGTTTTCCCCCTAAGTCTTCAGTATGTCTACCTGGATTCACCAAATATTTAGTGAAGACATAGTCATTCATCTTTTATCCTATACTCCAATTTTGAGCTCTCTTTGGATGTATTTTGCACACAGCTTACCATAGAGGTAACAACCCAAAGTTTAGAAAAAGATGTGACTATTAATACCAGTTCTGCCAATCATTAACTCTATGACCTTAGATAGGTACTCAATTTCCCTGTAAAATGACAACACTGAGAGTTACCTTGAAGTTCTCTTATTTAAAGAGTCAAAAAACATAAAATTAGCACATACTAAGTGTTCAGTATATACGGACTACTGTTTTTATTCTTAAAGGCACTCTGCATTCTCCAACTTACCTTAGCAAATTTCTCCCTATGTTCTGCACTCTGTTCAAAGTTATCACATTTTATCAAAGACAGATCACATTTAAATTTTTTAATTTAAATAGACAGAGATCAGACTATTGTGTTGGGTACCTGAACGAAATAGGCAAGAAATAAGCAGGCTTTCTAGGTAATACTTTAACACTTCCAACAGCATTGGTTTCAGCTCACTCCAAAGTTATTGCAGTAGGAAATAATATGAACACAAATGAACCCTAACCTTTAAAAATGTCCACTTATATTATTGTTTTAAATTTTTAAATTAAAAATGTCATTAAGATAATTGTAATCACATGCCATTGTAAGAAATAAAAAGATTAAAAGTACCCTCTACCCTGTTTCCCACAAGGACGTTTTGGCTACAATATCACAACCAGGATATTGGCATTGATACAATTCATCCATTTCAGTGAGATTTGCTTAATTTTACTCATAGTTGTGTGTGCATGTGTATTTGTGCTTGTGTGTGTTTTAATCTAGTTTTATTAAATTTTATCAGATGTGTAGCTTTTTGTATCTGCTGCTATAGTAAAAACACTAAACAGTTCCATCACCACAAGAATTCTTCCTATTGTCCTTTGATGACCACGGTCTACCTTCCCACTGAATCCTCCTGCCACTGTCAGAAACCATGAATCTTTTATCCATTTCTAAAATGTTCTTATTATTTCCACTTCATATATTAGTCAGATATTTTTACAGCAAAGGAGAGAATGGGGACCTACATAAATAAAGACTCTTTCTTTATAGAAATCAAGCCTGAAGAAGGAAATATTATTATAATTTTTGTCCAGGTTACCATAAATAATTTTACTACATATATAAAATGCTTACACATGGTTACTACTACTTCATGTATAATTTATACTTGTGCTTCCTTGAACTCATGATTACCTTTCATGCTACTGTGTCTTTGCTCAATAATATAATTTTTATTCTCAAGATCTGGTTCTTAGAAGCTCTCTCTGAACCTTTATTGCAGTGCATTATGTTGGACAGAGTTCAGATTCACCCTTTAGACCGAAATCACTCATTTCCCCTGCTGCTGTGTTGACTGGTGATAGTCTTCCCCCGTGTGTGTGTGTGTGTTCTGCTACAGTGCACTGCTTTCCTGTAAGTCACATGCCCACCCTTACAGGGACAAATCACACTCAATAACTGGATAATGCAAGGGTAGGGGTATAAATTCCAGGTTCCTGCTCCCGGATTTATGCCAACTCTCAAGGCTATTTTCAGCCCCAGGGTGCCCTCTGGGACTAGCTGAGGGCTTTATTGACACTGTATCACACACCATTTCTATCTTCTTTATCTAGAGTCTACTCCCCTCTAATCTGTATTCAAATGTCAATCTCAAATTTTAGTCCACAGGAATGCAATCTATAAAATCCATTCTCTCCCAATTAGGTGTTTTTCCTCTGTGCTATCAAATTTTCTTATGAAAATATTTATAGTATTTAGTTTCTATCAAAAGTAATATTTGCCCTTCAAGTATTAAACTAGTCATATTTGCCTTGTCTTCAAAATTTTTACTTATATGGCATTCATCTAATCACTCAACATATACTTGTTGAAAAATTACAATGTACCAAGCACTCTACCAAATCCTGTGTGTATACAATGCTAACAAATCCAATACTGTTTATGTTTTCATGAAGCCTACTGTCCAGTAAGATAGAAATATTTTAAAAAGAGAAATACACACATAAGCTTGCTATCCTTTTTGTGTTGACTTTTCTAAGTTGGCTAGTTTGAAGCATAATTGTTGGTCTCTTTTTCTTGCCAAAAAGGAAGGATCCCTTTATCCAAAGGTAGAAATCGCCATTGCCCCAAGCAAAACAAAGCAGTGAAGACTCATCAAATCGTATATTAATAAAGAAACTATGTCATCCATTTAAGGGCTTTGTTAGTTTTACATTTTTCCATGATATCCCTAAATCCTTAAGAGCATCCCCGTGTCAGAGACCTCTCCAGAACTAAGAAAGGCCCACCTGTTCTATACACACAGATCTTGCCAATCTCTGTTTATTTTTTTATTTTTTTATTTTTGCTGTTACAAAAGATGTAGTAATTTTTTTTTATTACAAAGATGTGGGGTACAATTCAGGGTTAGGTATACAAACGTTGATTATGCAGGTACCCTGTTTGCCCCCCCCAACAGTTTCCCTCAACTGCCAATCCCACTCCCCTTCCCCTGACAGTTTCCCACTACTGCCAATCCCTTTCTAATAGTATTATAATCGTTCAAGTTTGCTTATGAGAGAGAACATATGGTACTCTGTTCTTTGTTTCTGTGATAGATCACTAAGTATGACCGACGCTAAATCCACCCAAGTTGCTGCGAAGTCCATATGTTTGTCCTTCTTTATGGCTGCATAATAATCCATTGTGTATATATACCACATTTAAAAAATTCAGTCAAGCTTTGAAGGGCAACATGGTTGGTTCCATATTTTTGCTATTATGAATAGAGCTGCAACAAACATACATGCGCAGGTATCTTTTTTGTAGAATGATTTGAGTTCCTCCTGGTATATTCCCAATAGGGGTATCGCTGGGTCATATGGAAGGTCAATTTATAGTTCTTTCAGAAATTGCCACACTGTCTTCCAAAGAGATTGCACTAGTCTGCATTCCCATCAGCTGTGCAGCAGCATTCCTTTTTCTCCGCATCCTCGTCAGCATCTGTTGTTGTTTGTTTTATTAATGATGGCCGTTCTTACAGGGGTTAGGTGGTATTTCAATGTGGTTTTGATTTGCATTTCTCTGATGATGAGTGAGGCTGAGCACTTTTTCATGTGTCTGTTGGCTGTATATCTTCTTTTGAAAAGTGTCTATTCATGTCTTTTGTCCGCTTTTTAAAGGGGCTGTTTGTTTTTTTCCTTTTGGCTCATTTGAGTTCCTTGTAGATCATAGATGTTAGGCCTCTGTCAGATAAACAGTTGGCAAATATTTTTTTCCCATTCTGTGGGCTATCTCCCTGCTCTCTTGATACTTTCTTTTGCTTTGCAGAAGCTTGTTAGTTTGATGAGGTCCCACATGTCTATCTTATTTCTTAAAGTATGGGCATTTAGAGTTCTGAATAAGAATTGATTGCCAGTTCCAATTTCCATAAGGGTGTCTCCTGTGTTTTCTAAGATTCTTATAGTTTGAGGTTTTTCGTTTAGGTCTTTGATCCATTTAGAGTTAATTTTTGCATATGGTGATAGGTAGGGGTCCTGTTTCAATCTTCTGCATGTGATCAGCCAGTTTTCCCAGCACCATTTACTGAATAGGTTCTTCTCTCTCCAGTGATTGTTGTTGGAGGCTTTGCCAAAGATGAGTTGGTTGAGAAATTGAGGCTTTGCTTCCGGAATCTCTATCCTGTTCCATCGGTCTATATACCTGTTCTTGTACCAATACCAGGCTGTTTTGATTACTGTAGCCTTATGGTAATGTTTGATGACTGGAAATGTAATAACTCCTGCTTTGTTTCTTTTGCTAAGGAATGTTTTGGCTTTTTGTGGTCGCTTATGTTTCCATACGAATTTCTGTATTGTCATTTCCAGGTCTGAGAAGAATGTTGTTGGTAACTTAATGGGTATTGCTTTGAATCTGTAGATTGCCTTTAGTAAGATGGACATTTTGGCAACGTTGATTCTTCCTATCCATGAGCATGGAATATTTTCCCATTTGTTTGTATCTTCTTGGATTTCTTTGAGCAGTGCTTTGTAATTCTCATTGTAAAGGTCTTTCACTTCTCTGGTTAGGAAGATGCCGAGGTATTTCATTTTTTTTGTATGTGGCTATTGTGAATGGGATTGTGTTTTTAATTTGGGTCTCTGACTGCTTGTTATTGGTGTATAGGAATGCAACAGTCTTTTGCACATTTATTTTGTACCCTGAGACTTTGCCAAAGTCCTTTATCAGTACAAGCAGGTTTCTGACAGATTGTCTTGGATTTTCAAGGTATAGAATCGTATCATCTTCAAAGAGTGATAACGTGACTTCCTCCTTTTCTATTTGGATGACCCAGATTTCCTTATCTTGTCTAATTGCCCCCATGCTAGGACTTCTAACACAATGTTGAACAAGAGGGGTGAGAGTGGGCAGCCTTGTCTTGTTCCAGTTTTCAGGGGAAATGTTTCCAATTTCTGTCCATTCAGCAATATGTTAACTGTGGGTTTATCGTAGATGACACTATTTTGAGACATGTTCCTTCTATACCTAGGTGTTTGAGGGTTTTTATCAAGAAGGGATTCTAGATTTTATCAAAGGTTTTTTCTGCATCTGATGATATAATTATGTGGTTATTGTTTTTACATCTGTTGATGTATTTTATGACATTTATGGTCCTGCAAATGTTGAACCAACCCTACATCCTGGGGATGAAGCCTACTTGGTCATGGTGGATGATTTTTGAAATGTGTTTTTGGATCCATTTTGTGAGAATCTTGTTGAGGATTTTTGCATCTATGTTCATAAGGAATATTGGCCCGTAGTTCTCTTTTTTTGTTGGATCTTTACACGATTTGGCTATTAGTGTGATGTTAGCTTCGTAAAATGATTTTGGGAGAATTCCATCCTTCTCAATTGCCTGGAATATTTTCAATAGGATTGGTAGCAGCTCCTCCTTGTACGTTTTGTAGAATTCTGCTGGAAAGTCATCCAGTTCAGGACTTTTTTTGTAGGTAGTTTTCGTATGACAGAGTCAATTTCCTGCATTGTTATTGGTCTATTTAGTGTCTCAGTGTCTTCTTGTTTCAACCTGAGAAGGTTGTGTGATGTCAGAAAGTCCTCCATTTCATTTAGGTTATCAAGTTTGTGTCCATATAGGTATACATAGTAATCTTTGATAATCTTTTGTATTTCTTTGGGGTCAGTTGTGATTTGATCTTGTATTTCTGATTGTGTTTATTTGGGCTTTTTCTCTCTTTTTCTTGGCCATTCTGGCTAGGGGTTCATTAGTCTTGTTAAATCTTTCAAAGAACCCGCTTTTTGTTTTCCTGATGTTTTCTATGATATTTTTGTCTTCTATGTCCCATATTTGAGCTCTTATTTTGGTGATTTGGATTCTTCTGCTGAAGTTGGGGTTTTGGTGTTCTTCTCTTTTCTACTCCCTTTGGTGATTTGTTAGGCTCTTCACTTGTGATCTTTCCGTTTTCTTGATGTGTGCTCATAGAGATATAAGTTTCTCTCTTAGAACTGTTTTCATGGCATCTCAGAGATTTTGGTAAGATGTTTCTTCCTTTTCATTTGTTTCTAGGAGATATTTTAATTTCTCCTTTGATTTCAGTGTTGACCCAGTAGTTGTTCAACATCATGCTGTTTAGTATCCATGTCTTTATGGGCTTTGGGAAAATGTTGCTAGTGTTGATATTTATTTTTATTCCACTGTGTTCTGAGAGTATGCATGGCAAGATTTCAACCTTATGGATTTTTTTATGCTTGATTTATGGCCAAGGATGTGATCGATCTTGGAGTACATTCCATGTGGTTATGAGTGGAATGTATATTCTGTGGTTGTTGGGTGGAATAATCTGTATTAAGTCCATTTGGTCGAGTTTCAAGTTTAGTTTCTGGATCTCCTTGTTGATTTTTTGCCTCAATGATCTATCTAGGGGTATTAGTGGGGTATTCAAATTCCCTGCTATAATCGTGTTCACCTCTGTTCTTTCTCCCAGATCATTTTAGCATTGAAATGAATGGGAGCAGAAACTTCCTTAATTGTGATATAGGTCTGAAGGATAGAAAACTTCTCAAAATCAAAAATGATGTAGATGTTGTGATTCACAGTGTATCATTTGGCTCTAAGAATGGGATCAAATATGGAATAAAGAGGAGACCAACAGTATACTTACAATAGTTACCCATCAATAGAAACTTCCAAAGAATAACATCCCTGATAATGTTACAAATGGGAAACTTTGTATTATTTTTAGGGTGGGCCCTTAATTATTTAATTAACTTCTAATTTTAAATATGTGGGGTACAATTCAAGATTGACATGCAAGTGTTCATTGTACAGGTAAAGTTTGGGGCTCCCTCCCTCCCTCCCTCCCCTCTCCTTCCCCTGGCAGTTTCCTGCTACTGCCAATCCCTTTCTTATAGTACTATGATAAATGTTCAGGGTTCACGTATGAGTGAGAACATGTGGTACTCAGTTATTTGTTTCCATGATAGATTACTGAGTATGACAGTCTCTAAATCCATCCTATTTGCTGTGAAGTCCATAATTTTCTTTTTCTGTATATGACTGTTTAATATTCCATCATGTATATGTACCACATTTTTAAAATCCGGTCCACTTTCCATGGACCAGACAGTTGGTTCCACGTTTTTGCTATTGTGAATAAAGCTGCAATAAACATGCAAGTGCAGGTATCTTTTTTATAGAATCCCCCAGAAGGGGGATTACTGGGTCACAGGGTAGGTTGAATTTTAGATCTTTTAGGAATTGCCTCACTGTTTTCCACAGAGACTGTACTAGTTTACACTCCCACCAACACTGTAGAAGTGCTCCCTTTTTGCCACATCCTCTCCAGCATCTGTTGGTTTTTAAGTTATTGATGATGGCTATCTTGACTGGAGTTAGGTAGTACCTCAATGTGGTTTTAATTTGCATTTTGTTGATAATCAGTGAAGCTGAGCATTTTTTCATGTATCTGTTGACTGCTCATATGTCTTCTTTTGAGAAGTGTTCTATTCTTATCTTTAGCCCACTCTTTAGTAGGGCTGTTTGTTTTTTTCCTTTCAGCATATTTGAGTTTCTTGTATATCCTGGATGTTAGGCCTTTGTTAGATACACAGTTGACAAATATTTTTTCCCAGTCTGTGGGCTGTCTTTCTACTCTCTTGATGGTGGCTTTTGCTTTGCAGAAGCATTTCAGTTTGATGAGGTCCCACTTGTCTATCTTATCTCTTATGGCATGGGCATTTGGAGTTTTGATCAGGATTTGGCTGTCTATTCCAATTTCTGTAAGGGTGTCTCCTATGTTTTCTAAGATTTTTATAGTTTGAGGTTTATGTTTAGTTCTTTGATCCATTTAGAGTTGATTTTTGTGAATGGTGATAGGTAGGGATTCTGTTTCAATCTTCTGCATGTGGTCAACCAGTTTTCCTGGCACCATTTACATAATAAGTTCCCTCTCCCTCGTGGTTTTGCTCAGCCTGTTTTCCCAGCACCATTTACTTAACAGGTTCCCTCTCCCCAGTGGTTTTTGGTGGAGGCTTTGTGAAAGATGAGTTAATTGGATAACTTTGTATTTACCACTATTCTCTCAGGTAGAGTAGTATAAATTATTGTACAAAAATATGATAAACTGTTTGGGGTGATGGATTTGACACCCAGGGTGTATGCCCACATAACAATGTGTGGTCACTAACCTGCTTTCCAAGGAGGGTAGGTATGGTCAACTGCATGAATTTATTTTACTGAGTAGAGTCTGTAAATGTGGGGCCAGGGCTGTATTTCATTGTCTAGTAGTCTTTCGTGTTAACTATTTCCCACATATCAATCAAGATCTTTTATAACATAATCATCAATAGATATTAAAGGATTGTTGCACAAAGAGACAGCATAGCTTGGCCTGAATCTGCTCGGGATAGCTACGAGGAACTGGTTGTAGCTCCTCTTGCATCTGAAGTACCTATACAAACCAGAGGGCAGGAGATCAAGAAATTTACTTTTGTTCCTATTTACCTGGCATCCTTCAGTAACTGGACAAAGAAACTGTGGTGAAAGAATAGCACTACTTCCCTTGGAATAACTTCAAGTAGAGTGAAAATGGCAGAAAGGAGAGGATATGGATAAAAAAAATAAGCTTTGTATATGCTACATTTATTTATTAATTATCTTTCTAAAGGAAGGCTGTGGCACTCATTAAAAACCAATATGGTGTTAAATAACACACTCATCTCAGATGAAAAGACTGTACTTTGTATAAAAAAGATCCATTATCAACTATTAAAGGCATTTTGAAAATTATGAAAAATTTTTATTTCATAAAATGCTTAAAAGTGTTTATTATCCACTTAAAATGGACACTCAGTGAAATGAATAATTAGACCAATTAATTGGTTGGCATTTCAAAATATGAATAGTGTTGGTCTTATTTCTCCCTTCTATGGTCAGCATCCATATGATAAACATTTGAGCTCTGTGTATTGAAACATTGTTTCATTGCATATTACTTTATATTATCTTTTAGGTCCAAAGCATTTGATTGCAATAAAAATATTTTAATGATGATTTATAAAATATAGCTTTAAAAGATTTATGATTATAGTGACTAAAAATTTAGAATAGAATAAACTTAAAAATGTTTAACTTGTAGGAAAGGGGTTATGTCTCAAGACAAAACCTAAACGTTCATAACCACTAATAACAGATGGCAATAGTAGTTGTCCAGAGAGTGCCTTTGGACTTATGAGATACAGGAACTCTGAAAAGCCTTTTGGACTCTATACTCCATTGCCGCGGCCCACATGGCTTCCTTGAGGGTTCCAAGAGAAAGCAGTGAGAGATTAAGAAAGACACAGACATAAAGACATAAAGAAAAGCTGGAGTCAGGTGGGACACTTTCCTCTGATGGAGGAGAAGTGGCCCCAAACTAGCTCAGCATGTTTATTTTATAACCAAGCACAAAGAAAGTTGGAAGGGATTCAAGGTCTGTGAGGGAGCTATAACAGAATTTTGCTGTATGCTGAAGGTGAGCTGTTCCGTGGTTATCTTGTTACAGTTGAGGCTTTATCTGAACTATGTGCACCTGGATGTGTGGGCATCTGAGACGCCATTCCGTGTAGCAGGCTGCATGCCTCGCCTTTGGCTAGAATGCAGAGCTACCAAGCGAGACCTTGCCTTCGCTTGAGGCTTTTTACTCAAGGCCTGCTATAGTGACAGCGCTTGTCCGCTCCCCACATCACATACGCTCCCGACATTCTATGATGAATCTGCCCACTTATTCACTGTTTGGCATTAGGTTGACTGAGTGGTTGAATTCAAGAAAAGAATTAAAATTTCTCAAATTAATATAAATCTAGGTGGACGATAAAGTATAAGTTAATTTTAAACTATTATGTATATAACTGATTATATTCTGAAAAGCCGCATGCGTATTTTGTAAATATCCTTAACATCCTGGGTAAGCTTGGCAGCAAACTATTATTAAAGCTGTTAATGATATTATAAAGTGTTCAGGCTGGAAGTCAGCACAGTCAGGGTAGTCAGGCCTGATTTCAGTGTTTCTCAGAGACCTTGAAAGTTGTGTAACATAGGAGGTCGATATAATTTGTCCTAACTATGGATGAGTTATCTTACTATTCTCATATTTGATTCCTTATGCAGAAGGCAAGCAGAAACGTTTCTTCTAGGCTTACAAGCTAAGGTCATGGTTTTTATTATTTGGTTTTGGCTCTTCTACATTCAATAAATATTGAAGAGTCTACTCTCTCCATTTTATAGGATTTCCAATGTAAATAGAATCCTTAAATTCAACAACTGGCCAGCTCAGCCTGTAATCCCAGGACTTTGGGAGGCCGAGGCGAGTGGAGTGCCTGAGCCCGCGGGTTCGAGACCCGTCTGGGCAACTTGGCAAGACCTCATCTCTACAATAAATCAAAAAAATTAGTCGGGCATGGTAGCGTCACCTGTAGTTCCAGCTACTTGGAAGGCTGAGGCAAAAGGATCGCCGGAGCCCAGCAGGTTGAGGCTGCGGTGGCCGGGAGCGTGCCATTGCATTCCAGTCTGGGCGACAGAGTGAGACTCCAACTCAAAAAAAAACAACAAAAAAAATTCAACAACTTAGAAATATTGAGCTATAGAACTATAAAAATCTTACTGATTACCATGAGAGGTTTATTTTCAAGTCACTGTTTTTCTTTTTTAAATACAATAACATATTTTTAAATTATAATCATATCAAAGATATTTTTAGTGTTCCTCAATTCTAGCATTATATGGAAACGTATTTAGTATAATCTGTGACTTAATATACTAGTGCATTTTTCACTTAGACGTCTAAAAGCACATCTAACAATGTTTTTCTTAAGTGATGCTACTAGAAAGAGGACAAATAAAATACAACCAATTTAATAATGATACACTATTCCAGTAATGATTGGGTTCATAGAGGAGCGTCAAAGTCAAAATCTATATACAGTAGGTCCCCCTTTATCTGTGGTTTCATTTTTTATGGTTTCAGTTACCTGAGGTCAACTTCTTTCTGAAAATAATCAATGAAAAATTCCAGAAATAAGCAATTCACGTGTTTTTAATTGCATGCCATTCTTTATGATTGTTATTATTATATTTTATTTTAAAGTAGCATGAAGAACTCTTACATCTTGAATGTAAATTTTCCCTTTGTTAAGCATATCTATATCTATGCTACATACTCCATCCACCTTTTAGTCACTTAGTAGCTGTCTCAGTTGTCAGATTGAAAAAATATATTACATATAGGACTCGGTATTATTAGAGGCTTCAGGTATCCACTGGGAATCTTGGAACATAGTCCCCCTAGATAAGGAGAGACTACTATAATGGGTGAAATACAGTTTATATATAATTACACCAATTTTAATTAATAATCTTACAAAATATAGCATATGTAAAATCATTTTGATATAATGGTCCTCCCATGATGCTCAACTTTGCTTTTCTCTTTCATGGTCAACCACATTCTACCTTCCACTATCAGTGAAGCATTTGCTTACTAACTACAAAAAATTGACAACTGGCAAGTTTCTATGCCATATGAACACACATATTTTACATATTCTTTTGTTTTCTTCTTTTTGAGTCAGCCTCTCACTTTGTCACCCAGTCTGCAGCATAGTGGTATAGTCATGGTTCACCATAGCTGCAAAATTCTAGGCTCAAGCAATCCTCCTGCCTTGGCCTCCCAAAGTGCTGAGATTACAGGCATGAGCCACAGCACCTGGCCCATGAACACACATTATTGACATTACATTTGTCAACTGCTTTACATGCTCTTATCATGTTGTTTTTAGCTAAAATGTTTTATTTTAGATTTTACTGCTCTTATATTTTCTAAGTTGCTCTAATTCTGTAAAAGAAAAATTTCCTGGAATTGGAGTGGAATGATCCATGTCAATTTCTACTTCTACTAGGGCTTGAGACAAAATGGGCAATTCACTCATACCTAGAGTTTTGGTACACTTGGTTGTACAGTGAAGATAATAGTAAACTTAAAAGTTGTTATATTAAAATGTGAACTCATATATGCAAGTAATTTTCACAATAAATGTGCAATAAAATGATATATAGCAAAACAGTTTTTTCAGCTCTAAACACTTTTGTAATCAAGGTGTGTCTTATTATCAATGTAAACCTAGTAATTTTTCTATCAAGCTTTTGCTATTTTGCTCAATTAAAATTGTCACTAATTTTGTGATTCTTTTTACCATCAAAAGTGTCATAGAATCAAGGAATTATATTTGTAAGTCAGAAAAATGTTATTGGAAACCACAGCTGACTACAGACATGTTGGCTTCCTAAGACTGTAGCATAATCTCATTGTATGTCGTGGCCCTTTATTAAAGAAAACACATTGATATGCTGCTATGAACATAATAAAGGCAATCTTGAAGGTGCATCCTGGAAGGCTATAAAGATAACTAAATTGTTCTGCATAATGAAGCATCAATTTTGAGCTGACAAAATTGTCCAGGAAATAGATAATGTTAGACTTCAGTATGTGGAAGGACGGCTTTAACAAAAGGTGAAATACAAATGAGAGATTCAAGATCAAAGGGGCAAGAAAATGAATCTAGAAATGAAGAGAAAAAATTAGATCTTCAAGGATCTTCAGAGATTATATGGACACTGGATTTTATACAGTGTTAAATGTGGCTGTCTTGTTTAAATCTTAAAGTTCAAGGTGACTCTAAATAGACTAGAAGATGCGAGGCACCTTGGCAGTAGACACTTATGTCACAATGGACTTTATTAGTCAGGATATGGGGGGTGGAGAAGGTGCAAAAAAAACCCACCCAGAATTTGCTTATTAAAAATTGTGTAGTTATTCTTACATGTTTAAACATCAATCACCTTCAGAGTACTCTCCATTTGATGCAATATACCTATCAAGACGCTTTTTCTCCTGCTCAAAACATTTTTTGAACTCATCAATTTTGATGCCTTTTAGTGCTTCTGCCATTTTTTTGTTTATGTCTTCCACATTGGCAATGCATTTCCCTTTGAAACCTTTTTTCATCCGGGGAAACAAAAAAAAGTTGCTCAGGGCGAGATCGGGTGATTAGAGAGGGTGGAACACAGGTGTCATGCCATTTTTGTTCAAAAACTGCTGAACACTCATTGCAGTGTGGGGAGGTGCACTGTCATGGTAGAAGAACCAGTCACCTGTTTGCCACAGTTCAGGATGTTTCTTCCGCAAATCATGACCCAACTTTCTCCAAACTTCCTGATAAAAACTTTTGTTGGTCGCTTGAGCTGGAGGAACAAATTCGGAGTGTACAATAAGGGACCTGCTCTCCAAAAGATAATTCCAATTTTTAGGGGGCGGTCCCCCCTCCTATTTTTCAATTTATTTCATTTATGTGCCACTACATTCACATAGGTACTAATAAATGTAAATTTTGAAAATATAGTATGATTATGTATTGCTTAATGAAGGGGATACTGTCTGAGAAATGTATCATCAGGTGATTTTTTTGTTATGCGCACATCATAGAGTGTACTTACACAAGCCTAGATAGTATAACCTACTACACATCTAGGCTATATGGTACAGCCTACTGCACTTAGGATACAAAACTGTACAGCATGTTACTGTACTAAATTCTATAGGTAACTCTAGCACAATTATAAGTATGCATGCATTTAAATATAGCTAAACATAGAAAAGGTACAGTAAAAATATAGTATAAATGATTTTAAAATAGTACATCTGTATAGAGCATTTAGCATGACTGGAGCTTGCAGGACTAGAAGTAGTTCAGGGTAAGTGAGTGGTGAGTGAATGTGAAGGCCTAGGATATTACTGCACACTACTGTAGACTTTACAAACACTAGATGGCTGGGCTACAATAAATTAATAGAAATTTTTTTCATCAATAATAAATTAAACTTGCTGTAACCTTTTTACCTTATAAACTTAAAAAATTATTTATTAATTTAAAAATTATTTTATTATAAAAAATCTTTAAATTTTTTTGGTAAAAACTAAGACACAAACACATACATTAACCTAGACCTACACAAGGTCAGGATCGTCAAGAGGTCACTAGATGTTAGGAATTTCTCAGCTCCATTATAATTTATGCTCCCACCTTCAGATATGCAAACGTTGTGCTTGTACTATGTAAAAATAAATATTTATTTTAACAATGAAGTGTTCATTCATATGTAGGCAAAAGAATTACCATTAAGATAGGTAAATCACTAATGTCTAATGCCAAAAGTGACAAAGAAGTCACTGGAGAATTGGAAGAGATCAAATTTTTTTTTTTTTTTTTTTTTTTTTTGAGTTGGAGTCTCACTCCGTCGCCCAGACGGGAGTGCAGTGGCCACTCCCGGCCACCGCAGCCTCGACCTGCTGGGCTCAGGCGACCCTTCCGCCTCAGCCTTCCAAGTAGCTGGAACTACAGGCGTGCGCTACCATGCCCGGCTAGTTTTTGATTTATTGTAGAGATGAGGTCTCGTCAAGTTACCCAGGCGGGTCTCGAACCCGTGGGCTCGGGCAATCCACTCACCTCAGCCTCCCAAGGCGCGGGATTAGGGGCTGAGCCACCAAGCCCGGCTGGGATCAAATATTTTGATGAAAAGTTTTACCTTTACATATTTAAGTCCATGTATAATTTATTTTCTATATTAGAGATCATTAAAAATAAAATACATTACAATAAGTATGTAATAATAAAATGACTAATCTAGACATTTGAGAGGAGTTTTATCTGTTATCTATGCATCCTAAAGTAAAAAGTAAAACTTTTTAATGTATATAGAAGAGCCATGCTTTTAAGAAATAATTCTTTCTGAGTTTTATGACTGTTTTTACTTTTGCGATTTTTTTCCATTTATGATAGCAATGTATTTTATAAGATCTAATTTAAGAACCCATCACGAATGCTTCGTATTTAATCTCAATATTCAAAAATTGAATTTTAAAGTAAAAGCATGGAAACTATTTTATCTTGCATACATGTACTACACAAAACATAAAATAGTTTTTATACATAGTATTAAAATTTTTAAAAATCTGATTTATCTAATGCATAATAATTATCTTTTTGTTTTAGATGCAGTTGGTAAATATGAAATAGATTTTAGCCTTACTGTTCTCCTTTTGTTAGTATGTTTAATTCTAAATTTTCTGTGTTCTTGCATGCTATCAGCTGAGTGTGTTCCCTCAAAATTCCTCCATTAGAATTCTAACCCACAATGTGACGGTTTAAGAGGTGGGTCTTTTGGGAGATGATTAGGTCATGAGGGCAGAGCCCACTTTAATTCAATTAATGCTCTTATAAAAGAAATATTGGTGATCTCCCTCACATTTTCTGCCATTTGAGAACAGAATTAGAAGATAGTCATCTATAAACTGGAAAGCAGGTCCTTACCAGACACTAAATTTGTCAGTACATTGATCTTTGATTTCCCTGTATTCAGAACTGTGAAAAATAAAACTGTTGTTTATAAGCCAATTCACTGATGGTATGTTGTTGTAGTAGCCCAAATGAACTAAGAAATTTAGATAGATATAACCCAAATTCATAATATTTTTTCTGTAACAGATCATTTTACATAGAAAATATAAAATATTTTGTATTGTTTTTACTCTCAAACCCCTTTTCTATCAGTGGCTCAGAAAATGTTTATACAAATATAAGTAAAAGTATTGCCCTCTTCATTTTAGAGATAAGGCATTAATGTTTGGAGAGATTAAATGATTTTTCAAATATCATTTGATTTATTCCACAAAAACCTGAGTTTCTACCACTGTTTCTCATTAGATGAAAATGGTGAGAAGTTCTTTAATGATCTCCAACCGTATCTTTCACATGCCTCCCACTTTATGATTCCTAGAAGTTCTTATTTGTCATCAACAGATTATAAGAAAAATGAAGAAAATGGCTATGATGTAGACACTCCATCTAAATATGGGTTTGTGACATTCAGTGCTGTTTCTATTTTGAACTGACAATGTTAGAATCAGAGGTTATTTTCTCTCAAATAATAGGGTTCTACTGCCTTTGGCAAGTCTATACGTATAAATATTAAACGAAGGCACGGTAAGGTAAGCTATTTCAACTACATTTTATATAAAAAGAGAACACTTTCATAAAATAGTGAACTCTAACATCTATCAGAATTATTTTAATACTGAGAGGGAAATGTACTATTTGATAGATTCACCCTCATTTTAGTTGCTGACTTTAGGCATAAAAATTTTAATTTTAATCGGTATTATGTTTTGGTATTTTACTGGTATAATGTGATTTCTTAAATATGATGTCACTCTGACACTGAAAATATGCATCTTGGAATTTGTAAATGTTTGATAATAGAAACTTTTTCACCAAAAATCTTGAAACATGATTACTCAAAATGTTGTCAAAACAAGACTCATTTGGCATTAAATAAGTCAGTAGAAAAGTGAAGAGAAATCACAAAGTAAGAAAAAATGTGAAATGAATCATCCAATTACTCAAGACATACATACAATATCTTTAAAACATTTGATTTTACTACCAGAAAATTTGCCATCTCTTAATCTCTGGTCATCACGCATTGATAACTAATTTTAAAGTTTTTTATTGTCTCACATTTTTCATGTAAATTCTTTCATCTTCTTTTTTTTAGCTAATATCTGACTCTTCCATTTTGGCACTATTTCTGTTCTGTTTCAGCTTTTATATGTAATGGCTTTTTGTTTTTCCCCTATCTTCCTAGAACTAAACCTGGAAGAAGGTTAAATAAATGTCTTCTTTGTTTTTCTTTGTGACTTTCAAAGCACTCTATCACCCCTCCATAAAAGGTTTCAACTTTGAAGTTTTCAAGCTCTTTATTAGAATATGAAACTTGAATTTGGTGTTGATTTTCTCCTTGGGGAATTTTCCAATTCAAAAGTAGCAGTCAATAGACTTAGAAGTGAGAGGAAAGTGACAGTTTATTAGTTGAGAAGATAAGCTTTCACAAGTTTTGTGCAGTAGAGGTACAAAATGGAAGTTCAGAGCCATCCAAGTAGAAGAACCTAGCTAACGATCTAAACTTTCTGTTCATATTCCAAAGGGCTATTCTGTAAGTGAAAGGGTCAACTGAGGCAAGGTTGGCCACAGCTGGTGCCATTGCTGCGGAAATAATGCAAGATTGTAACCAGGTAAGAAAGTAGAAAGAAGTAAAATTTATTATTCACCTTTCACAGATTGGAAAGGGGGCCAACACTCAGAGGCAAGCTCAGAGGTTAGACTAGAGAATATAGTTTATTTAAAAGTAAATGAGAGAGATTGAGAAAGAGAGAGAGAGGAGAGAGACAGGAGATTCACCTCCTCAAGGTATGTGAGGAGGTCAAAGCCAGGAAGCCAGGAAGCATGGCTACAGTCATAGCTGAAAGAGCATGTGGCCACACCAGAGTCCAGCAAGGCAATGGCAAAATGGCTGCTTGTGGTTGAGTTCTTTTAACCATTCCCTTTGATGGGGAAGGTCATTAAGGTGATTGGGTGGTGCTCGGCTCCGAATCATCATGAAGGGGCAGGTAAGGGCAGGTACTGATGTTAACTGATGGACAGCAGGCAGATGGGTGGGTTTGTCAGGAGTATTATCTTGATGTCACCAGACATTAGCATCTCCTGCCCTCAAGTGGTGGGCTAGATGGGAGGATACAAGGGGAGAGGGTTTTCCTGCAAGAGACTTTGTCAGACATTTGCAATCCACAAACTCCTTGACCAAAAGATGGTCTATTATCATTTCTATGACTCTGTCTTTGTCTTGCATCTGAGGGAGATTAGCTGAGGGAGTGGGAGTTGAGTGGATGGAGTAGACTGCCAGCTTGGCCTGCAGTAGAATGTCTGAACTTTTCCTAAAACCTGTCTATTGGAAATTTATCTATTTATGTCTAACCTGTGCTAGATTCAAAGCATGTCAGTCAAAGCACAGACTACTGTGCTGAGGCAGAATGTGAACTAAGCTTATTCTAAGTTTTTATAGGTACCTGCTTTCAGTAAGATTAAGAAAAAAAACAGAAATTGCTCAACCTCAACAAAGACTAAAAACAAGTTTCTAATAATAAGCTCATTCCCATTTGATTAAGGTGATCTTCCATTAACATACCAGGTCAATAGAAACAAAAGTAAATTTTATCTTTGTAGTTATCTCTTGATTATGTATTAAATAAAGAGTTAATTATCCATGAGTTTTCCAGGAAAGGGATTGGGAGTTCCTTGACTTCTGGTAGTTGCCATGGTAACTGTAAACTGTCATGGTGCCAGTGGGAGCATCTTTTAGATGCTAATGTATTATAATTAGCTTATGATGAACAAACTGAACTAGCAGACATTGCTTTCCATGCCATCTTGGTCTTAGCTGGTCACAGCTGGCTATAGCCAGTCTTTTCACTGCAGCCCATTTCAGGAACTTAATTCCGGGTCTTGTAACTTCTGTCTTGAGAAACTTAGTTCTGATAGATCCTAGCCCATGTAGACCCCCACTGGAGGCGTTGTTCCCACCTCTTAGCTGGTCTTCTTGTAGCACCCACCTCAGACTCAACCGGGGTTGCAGTCCGGGCTTGACTCGGGAGGTCATTGGTCTGTGGTGAGGCAGTTGGGACTCAGCAGCTGGCAGGATCATTTTCTTTACCTCTCATAGAGAGAAGAGAGGGAGCTAAGAGGCAGAGCGCCTCTGTGACTCCCAGTCAGGGAGGGCCCTAGCCTTCCATACTACCTGAGTTACAGGAAGGACCTCTCTGAGGTGGATAAAGGTCATTCAACACCTTACACCTGCCGGCTGGACCCCTCTCAGCTGCTTACCAATGAAGTTGCTTGGCCCCGCCCATGTGCAGGCAAGAGAAGCTTCCAAACTCCCAGCCAAACAGAGCCCCTGCCACCTCCACCCAAGTAAGAGGAAAGACCAAGTCCAGGCAGGAAAAGGCTGCCCCACACCCACCTAATCACTCTGGTGGTTCCATGCCAACTGCCAGTAACCAACATCTTTACTACCTTCCTCCCTTTGACAAATAGTCCAGAGAGGAAATGAAGAGGAAGGACTCCTCTAGTGCTCATGGCAACACCATCCCCTCATCCCTGCCCCCCTACTCAAGTCAATAAGTGAGCGAAGAAACAAATTTCATTTCTATAGGTACAATGCCCAGACACCTGCCTTCATGGCTTCCTACCAGGTAGGGGAAACCTATTATAAAAAATCTTATGAAAAAACCTAGGAAACACTCTCTTAAACATTGGCCTAGGCAATGACTTAATGACCAAGTTCTCAAAAGCAAGAGTAGCGAAACTAAAACTGACAAGCAGGACCTTATCAAGTTAAAAAGCCTCTGCACAGCAAAAAGAAAAAGAAAAAAGAAATAAAAACAATAGAAAACCCAGAAAAATGAGAGAAAATATTTGCAAACTGGGCAGTTAACAAAGGCCTAATATCCAGAATCTATAAGAACTCAAACAAATCAATAGGAAAAAAAGCCTCATAATCCCATTAAAAAGTAGACAAGGACATGAATAGACATTTCCCAAAGGAAGACACACAAGCAGCCAACAACATATGAAAAAAATACTCAACATTACTATTCATCAGAGAAATGCAAATCAAAACCAATGAGATACCATCTCACACCAGTGAGAATGGCTATTATTAAAAAGTTAAGGAAACCCCCCTGGGGTCCCCTCCCACTGTGGGAGCTTTTCTGTTCTCTTAATAAATCCTGCTTTCTAAAAAAAAAAAAGTCAAAAACAATAGATATTGGTGAGCTGAAGAATAAAAGGAATACTTGTATGCTGTTGGTAGGAATGTAAGCTAGCTCAACCCCTTTGGAAAGGTGTTAGGAAATTTCTCAAAATATTAAAAGTAGATTTATCATTCAACCCAGAAATCCCACTATTGGGTATATACCCAAAGGAGCATACATTTTTCTATCAAAAAAGACATCCATACTTGTATGTTTATTGTGGCACTATTCACAATTGCAGAAACATGGAACCAATCCAAATGCTCATTAACAGTGGACTGGATAAACAAAATGTGGTATGTATATACCATGGTATATTACTCAACCATAAAAAGGAATGAAGCCATGTCCTTTGCAAAAACATGGATACAATTCGAGGACATCATTCTAAGAGAATGTTCACTGAAACAAAAAATGGAATAGTGCATGCTCCCCCTCATAAGTGGGAGCTAAACACTGGGCACACATGGGCACAAGGATGGGAGCAACAGACACTAGGTACTACTAACAGAAGGGAGAAAGGAGGAACAAGGATTGAAAAACCATCGATTGGGTACTATGCTCACCACCTGGAGGATGAACACAATAGAAGTCCAAACCTCATCATTATATAATAGATTTATGTAACAATCTGCACATGCACCTTTTGAATCTAAAATAAAATGAAAAAGACAATGCATTAAGACTACAAATCAATTTTGAAAGAATTGACATTTTGAAAAAATTGAGTCTCCTGATCTTTAAGTTATTAATCCATTTTAAAATTTTCTTTATGTAAATCTTTAACATATTTTGTTAGATTATACCTAAGTATTTTATTTTTTGGTGTTAATGTAAATGATACTGTGCTTTTAATTTCAAATTCCAATTCTTAATTGCGGGTATATAAGAAAGAAAATATTTTTTGCTTATGAACCTTATATTCTGCACACTTGCTATCACTTTTTAGATCTGGAATAATTTTGTTGATTCTTTGGAACTTTCTACATAAACAATCATGCCAACTCCAAAAAAAGAGTTTTATTTTTTTCTTCTCCATCTGTGTAGTTTTATTTTCATTTCTAGTCGTATTGCTTTAACTTGGACTTGCAGTATAATGTTGAATAGGAGTGGTAAGAGTGGACTTCCATACTTTGTTCCTCATCATCTGATGAAATATATGGTTTCTTACCATACGTATGATTTTAGCTGTAGAGTTAAAAACTGCAGCTCAGTTTAGGATGCACGCCCACTACTTTGGGAGTTCTACTCCAAGGAGCCCTGCTAGATTATCATAGCAAAGAAGAGAAAACAAACAACAACAACAAAAAACCTCTTTTTTGTCAAGCAAAGAGAAGAAAAAAGTAACCACTTTGAAAAATGCCAGAGGAAAAGCCTTTGCCTATAATGGAACAAAATAAAGAATTGTATCTGACTTCTCCTTAGAAACCATGCAAGCAAGACGAGTGGAATACAATATGTGAAATATTGGGAGAGAGAGAGAAAAAAAATGCAACAAAAACTTAGAACCATCTGTATCCTGAAAAATTATCCTTTAAAAGTGAAATAGAAATAAAGACACTTGCAGACAAAATAAATGGGAAGAATTAGTTTCCAGTAGACTTGCTTTACAAAAAATGTTAAAAGAATTTATTTAGTGAGAAAGAAAATTATATTGCAGAAGGTAATATCTAATATCCACATAATGAAAGAAAAGCATTAGAGAAGGAATAGTTATGATAAAATAAAAATGTTTAATTTTCTTATTTTAATCAAACAGTTTTGTCAAAATAATCACAGCAAGAATGTACTCAATGATTATAATTTATTTGTAAGTGAATGAGTGACAGCAATAATACAAGGGATGAGAAGGAGAAATTAAGAACACATTGTTTATGAGGTGCTTGCATTGCCTGGGAGATTTGATCAAGTTATTGAAGGTGGACCTTGATCAATTGTAAATGTATATTGCAAACTCTAGGGAAGTCCATTAAAAATAGTAAAAGAACTATATTAAGAAAAAAATTGAATAATATAAGATGATCGATTAAGACAACAAAGAGCTGAAAAAAAAATGGAAGACAAAAATAGAAACAAAGAACAAATACAATGAATAGAAATCAGTAACAAATACAGTAGTTATTAACCCAACTATATAAATAACCACATTAAATATCAATGGCGGCCGGGCTTGGTGACTCAGCCTGTAATCCTGGCACTTTGGGAGGCTGAGATGAGTGGATTGCCTGAGCCCGTGGGTTCGAGACCCACCTGGGCAACTTGGCGAGACCTCATCTCTACAATAAAACAAAAAAATTAGCCAGGCGTGGTAGCACGCGCCTGTAGTTCCAGCTACTTGGAAGGCTGAGGTGGAAGGATCGCCGGAGCCCAGCAGGTCGTGGGTCGAGGCTGCAGTGGCCGGGAGCGGCCACTGCACTCCAGTCTGGGTGACAGAGTGAGACTCCAACTCAAAAAAAAAAAAAAAAAAATCAATGGTGTAAACATGTCAATTAAAAGAAAGATATTGTCACAGTGGATCAAATATAAAACCCAACTATATGTTGTCTACAAGGAACTTACTTTATATACATATTTAAATTAGAAATAAAGAGATGAAGAATGACATACCATGCTAACGCTAATTAAAAAGAAGATGGCGTAGCTATATTAATTTTACACAGAGCAAATGTAAGAGTAAAAAAGTTGTCAAAGATAAAGAGAAGCTCTCATAATGATAAAGGGCTCAAATCTTTAAGAAGACATAACAATTATTAATTTGTAAGCACCTAACAACATCAAAATGCATGAGATAAAAGCTATTTATCTCCCTATTTGCAGTATTTCCCTTTATAAATTTTTGCTCCACTAATCTTTCTAAATCACAGCTCTAACAAATTATTTCCTATTTACACCTTCAATAGCTCTTCGTTACTCAAAGAAGTAAGAAGAGTACTTCAATCTGAATTTCAGGCCAGTGCTCAATGTGACAATTCATTACATTTTCCACATTTATTTTCTATTGGTTTACCATATCCATAGTAGGTCTAGTGCTTTTCTTGCCTTCAGAGGTTTTATTCCAATTGCTTCCTACTGATGGAGTTTCTTTGCTTCAGACACTAAAATCCTAACCTCTTCTTTGAACACCATTCAAAATTCCAGTTTTAAATGTGATGTCATTTTTCTAAATATTTTTATTTATTTGTGGTAGCTCCCTACTCTAAATCTTGCTTCATTTTTATGTTTTTTAATTTGCAGCATATAATATTCTGTCTTATATCAGAGTTGTTTATGAACTTGTTTATTATTCTCCTGGATTATAAAGTCTTTGAGCACATAGTTTATATGTTTTGTACCATATAACACAGAATCTCACACGTATATTGTGATTAAATACATTGTATGGATATTACTGTTTTTAAATTTTATATCAGTGACAGCACAACTGTCATCCTCTTTCATGAAAACTTCCTCATCATTCAGGTCCTTTGTTATTTCTCTCTAGTCTGAAATTTTATAGTACTCAGTCTCTGAATCAGTTGTTTTTAGCAGTTAATTACTTATTTAATGGTGCCATGTGTCATCCTCAGTAGTTAAAAAGTTCCTTGAGGGCTGGCACAATTTTCATGATCTCTTCTGTATTCTTTACAATGCCTTGAATACATAAGTGGTTCAATGAATACTTGTTGAATTAGATTGAACATACTAGTCTTTCATACTTCTTCCAAAATGCCACGTATTTGACATGCAAATATAGCATCGATAAATTAGTGGACAATTGTGAGAATATCATGAAATTTACACATAAAATCCAGATTCTTGAGAGGGCTATTTATCTGCACTCATCCATATCATTTGTCAACCACACTCCAGCTTCATTTATACTAAAATTACCCATTATAAGGTTACAGTTTGATGTACAGCTATTATTCTGAATAACCACTCATTTGTTCGTCATGTAAATCTTTATTTCAAAATACTTTACCTCCATTTCTCATTTCTTTGTAATTTATAAAATATATGCATTGCATGTGCTATTTTACCTTCACATTCTTTTTTGACAGAATTTTAGTCACAATGAGATGTCTTCTAAATAATAACTACAATTGCCAATCAAGAGGGAAGTTAATTTTAAATATGTCTTCCTTCATGTTTCTCTTATTTACAAGTGTGAGGAACACATTATCATGAAGTAATATTGAGGGTGGTTACAAAGAAGAATATGAGATCTCATTTTTAAGCCTTCATTTGCCAATCATAGGTCCTTACAGGTTTGCATAAAATGAGGCATTGCAGAGTTAATAAAGGCAGTCTAATTTTCTTCCTTGAAGTTTATAGTTATTGTTGAATTAGATTGAACAATAAGGATTCATAAAATTTTGTATTATTTTGTTATAGAAAAATGATAAATTGAAAACTCTTTTATAGAATTTAATTATATTTTCTTAATCAAACCAATGCATAATGTATATATCCCAGAAGCTAACTATGGTGCTTTAATATCATTGGCAATTATTAAATCATTGCATGGTAATAAGAAGAATTTTTAATGTATTAATTACTTTTGAATTTGGTATGTTCTAGGTGTTGAACACCTTGAACATCTCGCCTGGACCATAACAAAAATGGTAAACAATATATATGACAGAAAATCACTGACCATAATAGCTGTAATGTTTTGATGTACATGCCACAATTTTAAATCTTATCAGTATATTTTTGAAAGTGTCAGAGTTGCTTTAAATCTTTATTTATCATTAAAATTAATCAACATGTATTAAATGTATCTGTCTATCTATCTATCTATCTACACAAACATAAAGTTGCACAGAGGAAAAATCCCTTTAGGTATTTTTTTAAAGATTACAAGAAGCAGCAGGAGGGAAATTTGCTCAAATTAATTGAAAATCTCACTGTGGAATATTCGCGTTTAAAAGAGAAGAGTGTATAGAGCATAAAATTAATTGCATTGTTTCCTAGTGATGAACAGGATGTTGAAGTACAAATACTTCATAAAAAATAGGCCTCATTTTTATTGTCATTGTAATGTGCTTTCAGACATATGCAATATTCTTGCTATATTACTAATGGTGTTCTTTCAGGCCTGCCTTCACACCCAGTGCCTTTAAACTGCTTTTATGATTTTTTTAAAAATAACAATTTCTATTTAAATGCAAAGTTCTACGGGGCTAGGCATTACTAGCTTTTTCTTTTTATGTGCATTTATAGAATATACTTCAACTTAGTATTTCTTCCATTTACTGACTTTATGATGAAAATAAAATGCTCTAAAATATTTTGTAAATAATATTTTTGCATTTATTACAAAATATCAGACTAGAAAATTAGCATAAAATTAAAAATTTTATAATTTTTGTAACTTTTTAAAGATTATTGCTCACTTTCTGTCTATTAATCTTCTAACAAAACCCTCTATTTCATCATAATGTTTAAAATGTATCTCTTAAGTGTATGTATATTATGCATATTGCTTTAAAAACTATTCTCTTTGTATCTATAAGTAGCCATAAGCTTGTGCTATGGTTTGTAATATGAAACTAAGATTTTTACTATATAAATTTTTACTTGCATGTAACTTTTAATGAGCTGCTCAGGTAGACCAAAATGCTCATAAAAATTTCAAAGTAAGAATAAAAGTTATGACACACTCTAGTGTTTTGAAACTTAAAGTATCTTACTCCGCCTCTTCCTTTTTTGTTTGGGGCTCTACAAGACATTGCACCGTTACAATTTGTATACAATTTCTTATTATCTATATATTGAAAAGTCTTCACCTTTTTCTAAATTTTCATTTCCTATTCAATTTCATTGCTAGCATATCTCAGATCTCCTTTGTTCCAGAGACTTGAGAAATAGGAAGAGAAAATGCATGAAGAAAAAAAGTGGGAGGAGAGGAGATGGTGAAAGCAGAGTAAGTATCATAGAATGCTTGAAGTAAAAGGTGACGGTAGAAACTCCAATTCTGGATAATATGAAGAAAACATAACATTGTATTTATCTGATATAGCTATAAAACCTGGGCAGGATGCATAGAGTAGCTATTTGATTGTTTTTAATTTAAGTGTATTTATTTATTTATTTGGAAAATAGTAATTGCATATGTTTATGGGGTGCAATGAGATGTTTTGTGTATATATTATAGACATATTAAATCAAGCTGATTAACATATTCATCACCTCATCTCATTCCTTTTTGTGGTTAGCATGTTTGTCTATTCTTTTAACAATTTTGAAATATATAATAAATCATCATTAACTATGGTCACTAGCCATTTTAGAAAATAGTATGGAAGATTTTCAAAAAACTAAAAATAGAATTACCATGCTATCAAGCAATCCCACTTCTGGGTATATATCTAAGGAATTTGAATTGTATGCTGAACAGATATCTGCACTTCCAAGCTCATTGCAGCATTATTTGATCTTTCTAGAAAGTAAACAGTAGCAGGCAGGTCAGGGAAGAAGACCACAATTTAAAATGTCCTCAAATTCGTGGTGAGTTTACCACTCTTTTCTCCAACAGGATCTTCCAGCCCGATGTCAATGAAATGAAGTGGCACCAAGGTGCAGAAAGAGAGACGTCCAGGTGAAGCTCTCTAGTTTTGGCTAAAACATAAGTTTTCAAACACAGAAAAAATATGGAATTTCTTCTTATATATTTGGTTAGTTAATTAGTTTTTGTTCTCCCTCTCTTCAATCCCCAAGTAATTCTATGGGTGGTGATGGAAGCAGGAACCAGACTCTGATGGAGGGAAATCTTTGTCTCTTCTCAGTAGATATGTGGTCCCAAGATTATTGAACCAAAAATTGTTTCTCTTTTGCTCTGACTTTCCGCCCACATCTTTGCCACTCTTCTATAGCTACAAATGCAGAAGTGTAAAACAGAGTCAGAAAATAAAAGTCCAAATTTTTGGACAAAGCACTTTAATGAGATTTTGAAGATTTTATTCTTCAAAAATCTATCTGCAGAACCCAGTATCCACCCACAGGTGTATGGGCACCCTGGAACCCACTTCTCACTGCCTTACAATCTGTCCATGCAGTGGGGGTATAGGTTTGCTCCCTGGAAGCAAAATGAGGTAAGAAAAAGGAAAATAATGGAAAAAGGAAGGAGGGGGGACAAGAGGAAGGTGGAAAGAGAGAAGAGTAAGAGGGAAGACAGACAGACCTACCAACTAACAAATGAAAAGAGACACAAAGACAGAAAATATTTTAAAAAACTAAAACATACAGATAATCATACAAACACACAGTCCTACAAAAACCTGCCTATTTATGCACTCTTCCCATACACAAACAGGAAGTCTAAAGAATAGAGGAAAAAAAATCAGTAAAATAACAGAAACAAAACAAGTACGGAAATGTTATCGAAAACAGAAAGAGAAGAAAAGCTAAAACAAAAAACAAACAAAAATGAGCAAAACAAACAGACATAAAATAAAGATTAAAAAAGTAAAAACAAAGAAACAAACTCGCTCTGAGGTTGTTCCTGTAAGTCCAATGTCCTTTCAGCTTTGGTCTCTAGCCTCTCCCCTCTGTTCTCAGCACAGGCAGATGGGGTTGCTCACAGCTTGGGTCAGATGCCCCAGGCCTACTTGGGAAGGAGGGTGGATCAGATCTGGACTCACGCAGCTTGCTGCCTGTGGAATCTGCCACTTAGATCTGACCTGTGTCTGATCCAGCATGGGGGAGGGTTTTCTGTCTCTCCCAGTTGGATGAGATTACCTTAGGTCCCAAGTTGGAGGCTGGGTGGAGTTGGGAGGAGCTGGGCAGGGCAATGCAGATCTCTGCCTGGTCCTTAGATCCCAAGTTGGAGGCTGGGTGGAGCTGGGCAAAGCTGGGTGGGGCAATGCAAGTCTCTGCCTTGTCCTGGGACAGAGAAAATGGCTGTAGTTGGCCGCTCCTCACCAGGCATGGGGCACCTCTCCAGCTCTCCCTGATCCTCTCTCTCCACTGATCAGATCCGGGGCTCCAGCTGATCCGCTGCAACAGGTGGTGGTGTGGGCCAGGCATCAGGCAATGAGAATCAGTTCTTCTCCCAAGAGTCCCACAAGCAGCAAGACATTTTTAATAAAATTCATAACTCCTTAGAGTAACTGATCAAGAAACAATGAAATAAGGCACAGTCTATCAATATCAGGAATTTAAAAAAGAGGAATATTATATGTCATCTAGATGTTAACAAAACAAAAGATATAAATAAATTTATGACATTTATTTTGAAATCTTGATATAAAGAAACAAGAGATATTAGAAAATGTAAATTGTACAATCACTATAATTAACCTTTTCACATCGATATTTTAAGCTTACATGACCTGCTTTAAGAATGTGATCAACTAAGTAAGAAAAACCATCTTGAATCTTAAAGGAATTATTTAAAAATGAAGAAAGTAAGAATATTTCCTAGGTTACTTTATGATGCTAACAAAACTTTGATTCTATTTCTGACAAATACATGTTAATAAATGGAAAATAACTTGTTCAGTATCTTTTATAAAATAGATGAAAATAGCTGAAAAACTATATAATATCACCATCAATTGATGTATAAAAGGAAAAAAAAGCTCACTATTAGTCTGTGTTTTGTAAAACAACACATGGTTAGTTTAACATTTGAATAACTGATGACAGAATTCACTATTTTAATATTTGGTTCTACCTACCTATGTTGGGACATACGCATTCATCCTATTATTAAAATAGTAGCCTTTAAATTTATATGCCTATATTTCTTTCTACATTTTCACAATCAAAATGTTTATAGAATTGTTTTTGTTCAATTACTGCAGTCTAGCTTCTAATATGCTATAAATTTGAACCTAATTTTTTCTCAAATTAGAGAACTTCTTAAAGGTAAAACTTCAAAATAATTCTTATGGTTTTATCTTGTTCAACTCTCAGAAACATTTGATTGCTCAGATCAATTATTTCTTAATGTGCTTCAATTGCTAAAAATGTAGAAAAAAACTATTAATTGCTCCTTTCATTTCATTTATTTTGAACAATATACAACCAACGATTCATTCCAAGTTTTACCAAGGTATAAACTCCTAGCTAGACGTTCCATCTCCTAGAAGATCTTCAAGCTACATATGACTATTTGACTAACTTTTGGCTATTAAAGGATGAGTGAAAATGAAGTGTGCAACATTCTGCTCACATTATTTAAAAAGCAAGATGTTTCCACTTTCTCTTTCTTCTTTTTACAAACTAAAACATTAATATAACCATAATGTCAATGATAATAATGCTGACCAGGGCAATTTCAAAGGAGAGAGGAGTGGAGAGGTAGCAAAGAAACAAAATAGAATAAGTCTGGTTTTCTTCATGGCATTACAGACCCAGAAGCACACTCACCCTCAACATCCCATGCATTGCTGGACTACTAAATACAGGGATATAAAGACTCATCTGGTCTAAGCTACTATATTTTAGTTCACTTTGTTACAGCAGAGAAAACAAAAAGTTCACAATAAAGATTTTTAATTAATATAACAAGAAAATTGGATGAGGATTTGAGATTTGGCAAAATGCCTCAGCAATAATAGCAAATAGCTAGGGTTTTGAATATATATATATATATCACCGTGCCATACTTGGCATATTTCTCTTATGGTTCAAAATGGTCCAAAATGATTCATAGTCTAAAAATGACTGAAGAATCTCCAAGTATCATCTCCTCTAAATTAAGTTTTAATTAAATGCAAAAGAGAGTATTATTTTCCTCTAAATCTCCAGTATCCTTTATCTTATAGCTCTAGTCAAAGTGAGCCACTTACTCACCTCTAAAACACACACACACACACACACACACACACACACACACACACACACTAAAAAAAAACTCAGAAAATACTAATCGGGTTAATTTGCTTGTTTTTGTGTTTTTTTGTTTTTTTTGACAAACATGCTTTCCCTTCAGCTTGAAAAACGCACACATATTGCCACCTGAACAAATTGGAGAAGGAAGACTTGTGGGTTCTTGGAAATTTACCAAACATAATATGTCCATTTATTTTCTAATTCAATATTTATACAGGTGTTTATCCCCAATATACAAATATTAATTTTTTCCTACCCTTTCTCAAAGTCCTACAAGCTCATCTAGCTACAAATCCAGCTTGAAGCGATATTTGATCTATGCATTTATTAAGTTCAGATATGGTGCCTCTATAGTAAAAGGTGAATTACCTGGCCCTAAGGTATTCATTGTACAATGATGAAAAAGGACTATAACAACTTCATTTGGGTAAGAAGAGAGTGAAGGTATTCACAGTTTTGGTCCACAATATGACATTCTGTCTTCAATGGGGTAAGCCCTGCCGATAGCCAATCTATCTGAATGTAGTTCTATTTTATGAACTGACCTTTGTCTTCCATAATGCAATTTGGTGATATTGCAGCCTATTTACCGTCTTGAGAGTTCTGGTGCCTGTAATATGGGCACAAGAACTGAATAGTCAGTCAGTTTCCAAATATCTAGGCTCTATTACAGTAAATTTTCTCAAACTTTTTGAGCTCTGGTCTCATTGTTTCGATGTTTTTTATAGTATAGTAACTACAGTTAAAAATGTGTTAGAATGTATCCTGTAAGTCTTAAAATACCTGCAATATTATCACTGATATCAATACAGATTTTTCTAGTTTAACCTTTTACCCATTTAGAAAAAAAAAGTGCAGCTCACTGCCGAGTTCATTTAATTTTACATAAACACTCTCTTTGAGGCTGAAGCAAATCTGACTGGTCTCCAATATGAAAATAGAATATTAAAACTGTTCTTGGAGTTATTTTAAAACAGAACTTGTCTCTAATCCTAACAAGATTTACACAAAATAAATAAAATAAGACAAAATAAAGAAGAAGAAGAGAATTACTGTATTTTGTAATTTGTTTTGTTTTGTTTTGTTTTTTCTAAATCTTGAGGTAAATGATGCAGGCACAAGCACTGTTGGTGAGTATCCTCAAGTAAACGGGAAAAAGGTTAATGGACTTTTCTTTCTAATATGTACGAAAGAGACCACAAAATCTCCAGAATTTATTATTTAATGTGTGTATTTATTCTTACATGTTTAAACTTCAGTCACTTTCAAAGTACTCTCCATTTGATGCAATACATATATCAAGGCGCTTTTTCCACTGCTCAAAGTTTTTGTACTCATCAATTTTGATGCCTTTTAGTGCTTCTGCCATTTTTAATTCCATCTTTTCCACGTTGGCAAAACGTTTTCCTTTGAGAACATTTTTCATCCAGGGAAACAGCCAAAAAAAAAAAAAAAAAAGTCGCTAAGGGTGAGATCCAGTGAATAGGGTGAATGGGGGATGGGGGGGGTAATGCCATTTTTGGTCAAAAACTGCTGAATACTCAGTGCAGTATGAGCAGGTTGCCTTGTTCCCAACAATATGGAGCAACCATCTGGTTTCTCACCATTAACATTCTCTACATTTTTTTTGTGATTTCTTTATGAAGTTGAGGAAATTCCTCTGTATTTGTAGTTTTCTGAGAGGTGTTTTTTTGTTTGTTTGTTTGTTTACCATGAATCAGTGCTGAGGTTTGCCATATTCTGTTTCTGCATCTATTTATATGATAATATTATTTTTCTTCTTAAGCTGCTGATGTGATGAATTAATTATATTTATTGATTTTTAAATGTTGAACCATATTTACATATCTGGTATAAATTCCACTTAATGTGTAATATATTTTATACATTGTTGAAGTTGATTTGCTAATAGTATGCTGTGAATTTTGCATCTATGTTCATTAGAGATATTGGTCTGCCATTTTTTGTTTTTGTAATGTCTTTTTTTAGTTTGAGTATTAAGGAAATATTAGCCTTATAAAATGAGTAGGAAGTTAGCAAGTATTCCCTTTGTTTCTGTTTTATGGTAGAGATAGTAGATAATTGATATAATTAAGTATAATTTCTTCCTTAAATACTTGGTACAGTTCACCAGTAAATTAATTTGGACTTGTAACTTTCTGGTCAGAAAAGTTATTAATTTATTAATTTAATTTACATAATAGACAATTTAGATTATCAATTTCTCTTGGTGTGAATTGCTTTTTGATTTTTTTAAAAAATTGGTCCATTTAATCTAATTTGTCAAATATTCAGGCATACACTTGTTTCTAATATTCTTTTATTCTATTTTTAATGACTGCTGGATTAGTAACGACATATTCTCTTTCCTCTCTAACATTAGTAATTTGTGTATTTTTTTCTTTGGGTTAACCTGGATACGGTTTTATCAATTTTATTGATCTTTTGAAAGAATCAAGTTGGTCTGGTGGTTTTGGGTTTTGAGTTATTGTTAAGCTGAAAGAATCAGCTTTTGGTTCCATTGATTTTTCTCTTTATAGTTTCATTGGTTTCTACCTTAATTTCTGTTTTTGTTTTCTTCTGCTTGCTTTAGATTTATATTGTTCTTCTTTATATACTTTGGTAAAATAGAAGCCTAGATTTTTGAATGTATGTATATTTTTTCTTTTCTATGTATGCATTCAATATTATACATTTCTTCTTATGCTCTATGTTCAATATATCACATAAATTTTGACAAGTAGTATTTTCATTTTCATATAGTCCAAAATATTTTAAAATTTCTTTTCAGACTTTTTTGACACACATGCTATTTAGAAGCCTTTTGTTTAATCTCCAGTTATTTTGGCATTTTCTAACTATCTTTCTATTACTTTTTAGTTTAATTTCATTGAGGTCTGAGGGCATACTTGGTTTCATTTATTTTTTAAGATTTGTTTAATATGTGTGTTATATTACAGAGGATGGTCTATTTTGTTGAATATTCCATGTGAACTTGAGAAGATTGCGTATTCTACTGTTGTTGGATGAATTGGGTTCTATAAATGTCAATTAGATCCAAATGATTGATGGTGTTATTCAGTTCAACTATATCTGTACTGATTTTCTGCCTGCTGGATCTGTCAATTACTGATAGGGGGTGTTGAAGTCTCTAGCTGTAATAGTGGAATCATCAATTTTAACTTGCAGTTCTAACGTTTTTTCCTTACATATTCGATACTCTGATGTTAACACATACACATTAAGAATTGTTATGTCTTTTAGGAGGAATGACTAGTTTATCATTATGAAATACCCACTTTAATCTCTAATAATTTTCCTTGTGACAAAGTTTTCTTTATCTGAAATTAATATAACTATGAAAGCTTTGTTGATTAGTTACCATGACATATCTGTCTTCATCTCTTTATTTTTAGTATATTTGTGTCTTTATATTTAAATTTTATATTTTTATTTAAATTTTATTGTGTATAACTACCAAATATCAGTTACAAGTTTAAGAGAGAGTAGGTTGAGAAAAAGTGAGTTCTGTTAACATTAGTGATTTTTCCTAAGAAAGTTAAGGAAGGAAGTGATATGTCTAGCTGGTGGTGTAGAGAGCTGGGCTCATAGTCAATAATACAGTAAACTCCCTGCCTTGTCTGGCAGGGATTCCTTCCCTAGCTCACAAACACCCACAGACATTCCTTTATGAAGCTCGTGTGTGTGAGTGGTTACCATATAAGGTACATTATATGTAAACGCATGAGTAATTTAAATCCATTTTCAAATAACACTCTACTGATTCACAGGCCTGTTCAGGTAGCTTATATCAGAGTATTTTCAATTCCTCCCTCTCATCCCTTATAACATTGCAGGCACTCAATTCACTTATTTGTGAGCTATAATCACTCAATACATGTTGTAATTATTTTGAATAGTTTTTTGCTAGATCAAATAAAAATAAGAAAAATAAAATATTTTATTTTATTTTCATATATTCTCTCCTCTAATATACTTCCTTTTCCATAGATAAGAGTTTCTGGCCTAAATTGTTTTTCTTCTCTTTTAGAAATTTATTTTCACCTTTTTTTAAAAAACGAAATACTGGCTACAAATTCCCTCAATTTTTGGTCATGTGAGAAACTATTTTGCCTTCAATGTAATTTTTTAAATTGAGGTAATATTAACATATCATAAAACTAATCATTTTAAAGTGCACAATCCAGTAGCATTTTAAAAAATTATAATGCTTTGCAACCACTTTCTTTAGCTGGTTCCAGAACATTTTTGTCATCCCAACAGTGACTTTTTATGCCCTCTGACAACCCTTATCTGCTGTCTCTGTGGAGTTATTCATTCTGGGTATTTCATATAAATGTGATCATACAATATGCAACCTTCGATGTCTTGTTCATTTCATTTAACATATTTTAAGATTCATGGTTGTACAATGTATCTATACATCATTCCCTTGTATGACCAAATAACATTTCATTGTACAGACATTCCACAATTTGTTTATCAGTTCATCCACTGATAGACATTTGAGTTGTTTCCACCATTAAGCTATTGTGAATAGTATGGCTATGAGCATTCATGTACATATATTTTGTTAAATACTTGTGTGCATTTTTTTATATCTAGATTTGGAAGTGGTAGGCCATATGGTTATTTTTTTTTTTTAGACTTTTTTTTTTGATTTATTGTAGAGATGAGGTCTTGCCAAGTTGCCCAGGCGGGTCTCAAACCCGCGGGCTCAGGCAATTCACTTACCTCGGCCTCCCAAAGCGCTGGAATTACGGGCTGAGCTACCGAGCCTGGCTGAAATATAATATTTCAAGAGTGTTTTAAGGGGATGCCTACATTTTGGTATTAATTTTACTTTTAAAAGTTTTACATGGAAAATATGTAATGGCAGTTCAAGAAGAACATTATTTATTCCACTGAACTCATCC
>CAUYQG010044908.1:0-72907 GCA_963574415.1 Tarsius wallacei | reverse complement strand
TTATAGTATTACGATAGTTGTTCAAGGTCCACTTATGAGTGAGAACATGTGATACTCAGATCTTTGTTTCTGTGAGTGATCACTCAGTATTATAGACTAGTTCCATCCAGGTTGCAGCGAAATTCACGATTTTGTTCTTTTTTATGGCTGCATAGTATTCCATTGTGTATATGTACCACATTTTTTAATCCAGTTCTCTAACATCTAGGATCTACAATGCCAACAACTTCTATTTGCAGATCCTGTCTGAAATAGTTGGTGCTTTCTAAAACGTTCCATGTAATGTTCTGTCATTCAGATTTGGAATACAACTTCAGACCTTTAGGGCAAATTGTTTTGCTAAAAATGATCAACGAAATATGCACAACTATTATGTATCCATAAAAACTAAAATTTAAATTTATCAGTAGAGGCTATATAAATATTGGCTAAAGAATGTTGTATTGAAAAATATACGTGCTTTTAAAAATTGGCATGCTTAAACTTGGATGGACTTAGAGTCTATAATACTGAATGGTCTACCACAGAAACAAAGAACTGAGTATCACATGCTCTCACTCATAAGTGGACCTTGAACAATTATCATAATACTATAAGAAAAGGATTAGTAGTAGTGGGAAACTGCCCAGGGCGAGGGCACACCTCATCAACAAGGTACCTGCTTAATGAACATTTGTATACCTAACCCTGAATTGTACCCCACATCTTTAAAATAAAAAATCATTTAAAAAATAAAATAAAAATAAAAATTGGGATGCTTAAATCCAAGAGATAACCAGCAAAGAAAATGTTAATAAAGGAGACATTTTGTGCTGTTTATTGTAAAATAATGTCTACCAAAAATTCAGTTAGCTTTCTTATTTCTCTAAAGAATTACATTAAATGTCACTCTTGTACTGATACTCTTAGATGAAAATTAACTGCACCCAGAATGCATTACCTTAAATGATATCCAATACCCCATTTTCTCTTCAGAAACAAAGATGATCCTGCACATTTCAAATTCCCATTAGACAGAAACACTTTCCTGTCTGAGTAGAAAGGAAGACAAAGCAAATTTTATAAAGAATAATTTCTTACTTGGTATATTCTCTACTCTGGGTACAAAAATATTGAATGAACTCTTTCAATATGAATGCAACTGTGATGTAATTGAGCCCCTGGGTACAGTACTGCCTCTAATCCTCACGCTTATCATGAAGCAGGACCCAGAAATTCACCGCACTCGCCATAGCTAATCCAATGCCACAAAAAATTGCAAGGATGGTCCAGCTCTTCACTTATTCCTTTAACCACATACTTTACTATGCAACTTTGCAGTATAACACCATCATGTGACTTGCTTTGGCCAATAGCATCTTTGCAGGTGTCAGCAAGTAGAGGCATGAAATGGGCTTGCTCTCTTAAGGCTCGATTATTGTCATGAGAATATAACAGGGTCAGCCTGCTTGAAGAAGAAGTGCACCAGGGGGAAGCTAAGCCGCCTCCGCCACCCTCGTCAATGGCACTTGACCCCCCAGACATACGGATGGACCCAGTCAAGACCCGAAAATTTCCCCAGGTGAGCCCATGCTAAATTGCAAACTCTCCAATTCATGAGCTAAATACATGTTGATTGACTTAAGGCACCAAATTTGAAGGAGGTGGTTACACAGCATCACTGAAGCAAGAGAAAACTGAAACGAGAAGCAAAGCTTATTTTACTTCGGATTTCATGGAGGAATTGAATATAGTATTACGTTGTAAACCACACAGCAAAATATTATCTTCTTTTCGCTGAGTCCCTTTCTGGATTTTTTTTTTTCAGGTTCTTCCTTCACATACTTTCTGGGATTGCCGAAACTAATTTTCCCCACCTGCCTTTATTTCCTAGGCAAAAAGTTGTGTTCTATCTCTAATTCTGCAGTCTTCACACCCAATCGCACATCTCAGTGAACAAAGGATCTTCCTAACTTGGCAACAAAATGTAAATTAAAAAAAATTTTTCCTAAGTAAAATTTTTTCTCTGTGAGAAAGACAACATAGGAGTTTCGAATTTCTCAAAACATGCTTGCAATTGATGCAGACAGTCAAGAAACGTACAGACAAGAAGAAGATACATAAAGTAGGGGTCTAAGAATTCTTGGGAGATCCAAATTCCTCTGAGAAAAAGTGCATTTTTAGAGTACAGCAACTCAGACGGATTGCATTCGAGATTCTCTTCTTTTGCAAACAGACTATAGAAGATTTATCTTATGCCAAATCCTTAGATAGTTAGAATAAAGAAACCAACAATCACCAGCCAAGATGTCAGCCTCATCCATGAACTGAGTACTGAAGAGGATCACGCGGTCTGTTTTACGCTCCTTCAGGAGGCGCCATATTTGATGCCTTGAAAGGGGGTCTAGTCCAGCAGTTGGTTCATCCAGCAGCAAAATCTGCAGAAGGAGATGCACTTAAGTGTCCCTTGTTCACAGTGAGGATCCTCGGAAAGCAGCATGAAAACCACTATGACCTCTAGACTTGAATACCGTCCTCCGCCGGATCCCTAGCAGGCTTGCCTGGAACTTTATCACAAGTTTTTCTCACATTTGGTAATTACAGTAGAAGTTGGACTTTAACATGGCTTTATATCCTTCCGTCCAAATCAGTCTTTAAAATATTTCCTCTCACCTGAGGATCTCCTAGAATGGCAATCCCAAGTGTTAGTTTTCTCTTCTGTCCACCACTTAATTTTTTAGCAAGAACATCTTGAATGCTTTGCATGTCTAATTCCACGACAATTCTTTTTACCTATAAAAAAACCTGCATTAACAGTGCAAAATATTTACTCTAGAATTTCACTGATGAACCTTTACATATAAAAAGAAAAGCAATGGTTGAATAAAACCATGGTCACGAGTAGAATAAGCAACTTATTTCTGAAGACATCAATTTTAATGTGTTTCTCTACCTCTTGTTCTACCTCCTCCGGCTGAATCCCTCTTATTTTGGCAAATAGCCTGAGGTTTTCTCTCACAGTCAGAAAGTCAAACTGAAAATTGAACTGTGGACAAAATCCAATGTTTTTCCTGATTTCTTCCACATCAGTTATTTCAGAAAGTTGGGTATTACAAATAGTGACGGATCCTATAAAAATACAAATTTTAAATAACTTAACACCAGGGTAGTAATTCTACCTTGAGTGATAAAATATAATATTAGTAGTTAGATCTTGTTAAGAAAACTTGCCTTGATTAGTTGAAGGAACTTCACATTTTCTAATTGCATAATGAATATAATACAGAATGTTCTTAACATGAATATCTGTGTCCACAGCAATGCAAAGTCAAATAATAGTGGAATGGAGTCATATGGAAGGTCGACTTTTAGAGCTTTTAGGAATCGTCACACCGATTTCCACAGAGGCTTTACCTGCAATCCCCCTACTGGGAATATACCCTTTTCTTGCTTCTTAAGTGTCATGATGATCAGTCTCCATTCACGACTAGGCTCGGAGAAGATGTCCCAGTTAACTAACTAAAGGAAGGAGTGCAGCTGACTAGAGAGTTGTCAGCACTAGTGTTTCCAGGGTTTGTGAAGCCCTTTGCAGTTCAGCAGATTTCTAAATACATGCAAGTGCCCATCTGCCCTAGGGAACAGACATAATGAACAGAGCTGAGTCTCTACTCCATGGCTAAGGACCCTTATACGGTACTATCTCAGCACAGGCACTGCTCCAGGTTCCCACCTTACTCTAGGCCCTCGGGGCTCTGCTGCTGCAAACTTCTTCTCATCAAGGATTGTGCAGCTGTCAGGCCCATTGGTCCTAGGTCTAAATCAACAGCTCACACGCCCACTTTAATCCAAAGTTCTAGGAGGCTGTGGCCAAATTAGAGGCCAAAACACATCTATGAAATTTACTTTGTAAAAACCATGAAAAGGTTGCTACATACTTTTTTGTTTTTAATTGGAGTCTCACTCTGTCACTCAGACTGAAGTGCAGTGGCACAATCACGACAATCACACCTTTCAGCAGCCTCGGTCTCCTGGGCTCAGGCGATTCTTCCACCTCAACATTTCAAGTAGCTGGGATTATAGGTGTGTGCCACACCTGACCAATTTTTATGATTTTTTTTTTTTGAAAGAGACAAGTTCTCACTATGTTGCCCAAACTGGTCTCGAACTCCTGGACTCAGGCAATCTTCTCACCTTGGCCTCTCGAAGGGCTGGGATTACAGGCATTGGCAGCTGTGCCGGGTCAGCACATACTGTTAACCCAAACCTGTCCCACCCATTCCTCTTCATAGAGAACAAGCACCTATTGTGTCCATGTACCAGGTTGCCATGTCACTGTAGCTGAATGTAAAACACCCTTACCAATTAAACAAATCCCCTCAGCAGTGATCAGTGTAGGAATTTTAAAACGATTGACATATGTCCACACAAACTAGAGTTGAGTCATGAAGGGCAGTCTTCTGAGGGACTCCTGGAGAACATTTTCTGTACTTTAAAGAGAGGCACAAGACTGTTCTCTCTTTTTGCCTTGGGGCAATATTGTCTAAGGATGAGATGCTCGGTACTATAGCAGCCACTGTGTGACCATGAGGGTCAGGCCAGAGAACTAAAGCCAGAAGAACAGAAAGGCAAAAGAGCCTTGATCCTTAGTACATTATTAAATCACTGGACCAGCCAGCTTGGAATCTTCAGAACATTCCATTTTTATTTAAGTTGTTAAGTCAGGCTTTCTTTGACTTACAGCTGAAATCTTAGCTGATACACAGAACTTTTGCTCCATTTATCCTTCCATGTAGAGGGCAGCTAAAAATAAAGAGAATAACACAAACCAGTTATGTTCTGGTTAATCATCATTTTATGTTACGCCTTTAACATTTTTTGTTTGTTTTCTAGAGGAGTTTTGCAGTCATGGTGTCAAGAAACTTCTTGTCAAGGATTGAACTATATGGCTGTCAGGTCCATCAACCCTAGGTCTAAGTCAGCAGCTCACGTGCTCACCTTAATCCAAAGCTCTGTGAGGATGTGCCCAAATTTAAGGCCAACACACTTCTGCAGGAACTCTGTCACAGTGTGTTGGCATCTATCTGGTTCTCATCTGTCCTAGCCTGTTGTCTTCAATCCTAGAACCCCACATTGAAATCTTCCTCTTAAATCCTCCCACCCAAATCTTGTACAAGCTTACCTGTCTACTCAGACCTCTGCTTTCCTCAGAAGGTAGTGACTCCTTGCCAGCTGCAAACATCCAAACAATGTCAAAGTCAACAAGACAACCAACTGATGGCTACAGCCCAGGCAAGTGAAGAGGCTCCTGCCAGTCATTTGCATATAGAAAAGGGGTTGGTAGTTTTGCTGAAATGAAAATGTTCTTTCCTTTTGTCTTTCTGTTTTTAATTTTTGAGAATTTACATATGGCAAAACACATCTGTTTTGGTTTAGAATTCAGCACGTGTCTCCCTTGAGCAGGCTCTTGGATCGAGCCTCATGGTCAGGATACAGAACAATTCCCACTTTTCTCTAGTCAGGTCCAGAATTGTGCAGGTAGGAAGGAACTCCCCAAGACACTTGGGCATTTGGAAAGGCAAATTAATTAAAGGCACAATACAAACATACAAGGAAGTGGAGGCAGCAGAGATAGGATGTCTGCACCGAAGCAGGGACGCTGAGGGAGGTTTACAGGGCTGAGTTGGGGTGACTGTGCAGGACGTGCCAGAATCGCTCAGCACAGTTTATAGTGCTTCTCTGTTTTGCCAGAGTTGCTGAACTTTGGTCAGTTGCTTCTTGCAACAGGGTGGGCAAGTTTTTCACAACATTTGCAAGCTTTCCCTTGAGGCTCTCTCCTTAATATAATTAATCTAGCTGGTGTTGACCTATTTGGGTCTCATCTTCCTCCACATAATCTATTGTAGCTATGAAACTATACTTTGCCCTATAATTGTGTCTCTTTTTTTTCTGTAATTGTAGAGACATGTTCTCACCATGTTGCTCAGGCTGGTCTTGAACTCCTGGGCTCAGAGGTCTCTCACCTCAGCTTCTCGAAGTGCTGGGATTACAGACATGAGCCACTGTGCACTATGTGATTTTTTTTAAAATTTTAAAGATGTGGGGTACAATTCAGGATTATATATATAAGTGATCATCATACAGGTAACGCTTGGGCCTCCCTCTGATCCCCACTTCGCCTGGTTTGAGATCAAGTACGTTTATTGATGTTATGTGCTCCCCTCTTCCCTCCCCAGTCAGTTTCCAGCTACTGCCAATCCCTTTCTTACAGTATTATGGTAAATACTCAGGGTGCACTTATGAGGGAGAACATGTGGTACTCTGTTCTTTGTTTCTGTGAGAGATCACTGAGTATGATAGTCTCTAAATCCATCCAAGTTGTTACTAAGTTCATAATTTTGTCCTTCTTTACAGCTGTGTAATATTCCATCATATATATGTACAACATTTTTAAAATCCAGTCGACTTTCAATGGGCAGCACAGTTGGTTCCATGTTTTTGCTATTATGACTAGTTCTGCAATAAACATGCACATGCAGATATCTTTTTTGCAGAGTGATTTAGGTTCCTCCAGGTATATTCCCAGAAAGAGGATTGCTGGATTGTATGGAAGGTCAATTTTTAGTTCTTTTAAGAATTGCCACACAGTTTTCTATAGAGGTTGAACTAGTATGTGTTCCCACCAGCAGTGTTGAAGTGTTCCCTTTTCTCCACATTCTTGCCAACATCTGTTATTTTTTGTTTTATTAATGATGGCCATTCTTCTTGGAGTTAGGTGATATCTCAATGTGGTTTTGATTTGCATTTCAGTGATGATTAGTGAGGCTGATCATTTCTTCATGTGTCTAGTTGTGTTTTTTTAAGAATGCCATGTCAACAGTGTTATACAGTAGCAGCCTTCTGCATCTGAGTTCTTTCATTTGCCACAATGCATCTGAGGTACATACAGTGGTATGTGTCTCATTATACAATCCTTTTCCATGCTGAATGGTATCCATTGCACGGCTGTGCCATGGTGTCCTTATCCAGTCACTCACTGAAGGGTAATTGGACTGTTTCTACCTTGGGGTGATTACAAGCAAAACTGTGTTCTGAGGTGGGCAGACCCTCAAAGTCCAAGGAAGCTGAGGGCCCTAAGGAAGAGGCTGACAGGTGCAGCTTCTCAGAAGGAAACATGTCATAGGGACCTATGAGCAGAAGCCACATCTGTGATTCACATGATGGTTAAACAAGAGGGCGTATCCCGCACCTTTGCCCCCAGACCCAGCACTCCTGCACCACAGAGAAAGAAAACAAGGCATGGCAGAAGTCAGTCTGAAGGCAAGACTGTCACGTGAATCTACCTGAGGCAGGATGTGTGGTCAAGTTCATGATTGACCTGAGAACAGAAATTAAGGTAAGTACTTGCTCTTATACTAGGAACAGTAGAGAAAATAGAAATCGTAGTGGCATTCCCAGAACTAGGGTTAATCACAATGCAACATGGCAGATTGGCATTCAAGATGGAGTTGCCTTAGCCACCATGTACTGCTAGAAATATCCATGTGCAGGTTTTATGGGAACATTAATTTTATTTCTTTAGGGGATACCAAGGAGTTGGTATCTTGTATGGTCATTGTACGTATAGCATTTTATGGGACTGTCAAACTGCTTTCCAGAGTGGCTGTGCCATTTTGCATTCCACCTATAATAAATGAATATCCTTGTTGCTCTACATCCTCATCAACACTTTGTATTGTCAGGTTTTCTTTTTATTTTGCCCATGCTAGTAGGTGTTCACAGCTTCTTATCATTGTTTAATTCACATTTTCCTGCTGGCTCACGACAGTGAGCATCTTGCCATGTGCTTTGTATAGACCTTCTCTGGTGAAGTGTCTATTCAAATGACCTCTGGAAACACTGCCATTCTTCTATGCCCCATGTGGGGTAAATTAAAATTCCTTCCGGTAATCTGAAATACCTTATTCTAGAGCTTTGCCTGACCCTTCACCAAGCCCATGTGTGAAATTTCTGTGACTTTTCTATTCATCTGCTTGACGGTTGGATATTATTGATGGCACACTCTGGTTCAGTAAAAAGGTTTCCTTGGATGCACCTAGAAATTTCTACAGTGCCAGGGTGGGTGCTACAAATAGGAAGACATCAAAAGACCACAAAGAGAGGTCATGATCACCAATGAGACCATACAAGGGTGTGCCTGGGCAGGCTGACCCCTACTGTGCAGCCACCACTGGGCATGTGACTGGGGGGTGTGGTTGTCATGGTGATAGAAAGACCTACCCTGTAAGGCCACTGTGGGAAGGTTTCTGCAGAAGAATGTTTAGTTTCTGTTTTCTTAACCTGCATATGCATTTTCCAAATTGCTTTGGCTTTAGGAAAAAGCTCACTGCCTGCATGATCGGGAAAAAGCAATTTAAAAAAAAATACTAAAACTGATTACATCTGCTTATTCATGTTAGGAAAGTGGATGAATTAATTTTAGCTGCGGAGATTTTTTTTTCATTGTAAATGGACCTTTTAGCTACAAAAGGAAAAGGGGCTCTCCATGCTCTGGCTGCCACCCACACTCTCCCATGTGACCCTCGACCCTACACTTTGGTTATGGTGCTACCTCAGTGCTCGGGGTGGGCCTGTGCCCTGATGTGGGAAAGAGTCCCTGGTGACAGCAGCAGAGAAGACAAGAGAGGGTCCAGGAGCGAGCAGAGATGGAGGCCAGATGTCGCTGCTGGCTGGCATGTTAGGAATGCTCAAAAATGCTGGCCTGCCCCATGGCTGTGGGACTCGAAGGCCTGAGACACACATAGATTTCTGGGCACTAAGGGGAAGGCAGGCCCCAGCAAACAGACAGACACCCCTACTCAATGGCCCTGAGCACCATAACCTACAGAGCCTCAGAACCAACCCAGTCTCTGCCTCTTCGAGCCTCCTGGGATTCCCTGGAAGATGCTAGCTTTGTACGCTCCAGCTGTCTTTCATGAGTGAATCAGCACAATTAATAATCACACACAAAACAGGTCAACTCCAGGCAAGGCCCCCTTTCCTGGGCCAGTGTGGTCTGTTGATGAAAAGATGCCAAGCTCTATAAAATATTCTGAGATGGCTTATTCAGGCTAATATGAGTGACAGGCCCAGAAACACCCATCCTGAAGAGGTCCTGAGAATGTGTACCCAGGGAGGTTGAATTACAATTTGGTTATACGCATTTTAGGGAGGCAGAAGTTACAAAAACCATAAATCAATACATACGAGATTTTCATTGGTTCAGTGGAGAAAGACATTTCCAAGTGGTGGTTTGCAGGTTATAGGTTAATTCAAAGACTTCTTGACTGGTGATTTGTAGTTCTTTTCTCTAGAATTTTGGAAATCAGTAGAGGACAAGGTGCCCAGAGTATGGAAGTCCAACTATCTAAGGAATTTTGGAAAGTCATAGAGGACAAGGTGCACGGGGTCTGGGAGTTCCCAAGAGACATCTTTGCAGTGTCGTAAAGTATTTTCATAACCTTCTTTATCTGTTGTGTGATATAATGCCCAAGTCAGGTTGGAAAACAAACTTCAGTTATGGATAATAGGGTAAGAAAGGCCTGTCTGGAGAGCACTTACTAGGCATGACTCTCCAAACCTCTTAGGAATTTGGATAAGGGTAAAAAAGGTCACAAGTTAGTCCTCAAGTTCTTCTGCCAATCACTAAAGAAGCCCTTTCCCACGCAGCCCTTTCTGAATTCGTGCATGCCTTGGGAACTGGTTATACCCTGAGCAATTTGTTTACACACAAAAACCAAGAAACATGGGGACTAAGCCCTCACCCCACCTCACAGACCCAGAAGGTGGCAGTCCTGGAAGGCCAGCTCAAGAAGCCTGGCTCCGAGTCCCTGGTCCTCTCGTCACGACAGCTGGGGTCTTGGAGTTCCAGGTGAATACCATGCTTCCGGATGGTGAAGTGGAGACCGACCGTGCTCATCTGCAACCTCCCCCGATCCTGCAGACACCTGGCATGATTTACAGCAGGTGACAGCAAAGTATCTGCATTGCTGGAGGAAATGGAATTGATGAGGGACTTGTCACAGATGCTTCTGGGTGTGTTGTGGGGTGTATTTGAACAGCAAATCAAAAGAGAAAAAAGGATTTCTTTGAAATGAATGCTCTCCCTTTGTATTTTGTAATATTTCCCCCGAGAGATCATCTCCTTAATTTTTTCTTCTCTTTCTTTTTTTTCTTTTTTTTCTTTAGTAGGAGACTCATTTTGTCACCCAGACTGGGTTGCAGTGGCATGCTCACGGCCACCGTAGCCTTGACCTGCTGAACTCAGGCAATCCTTCCACCTCAGTCTTCCAAGTAGCTGAAACCACAGGCACACGCCACTATGCCCAGCTAATTATTGATTGATTGATTGATTGATTGTAGAGATGAGGTCTCATCAAGTTGCCCAGGCTGGTCTCAAACCCCTGGACTCAGGCAATCCTCTGGCCTCTGCCTCCCAAAGTACTGGAATAACAGGCATGAGCCACTGTGCCCATCTTAATTTTTTAAACTAAGATTTTAGAAAAAATCTCACTTAGGTAACCAGGCATTTCTCAGCAATAAGATACATAAAGAAAACACATTTCTAATATCTGAAGACAAGAAAGGAACTTGAAATCTCCCGCCAGGACAGGCCCCACATGGCATTGCATTGCAGTTCTGAGAAAGCAGTTGTGTTAGCAAGGGCTTGGGTCACACCCTGAGGGGTTGACAAGATGAAGAGTGCCAAAGCCTAAGGGCAAGGCAGGGAGGGGCTGGGGGGGGGGGCATGACAGGGCCATTCAGGCAGCCAGAGACACCGAAGCAAAGGCACTGCCCTGAGCAGCAGTGGCCTCAGACTCACCGTCCAGGTGTGTCACACGGACAGGCTGGGCTGCAGAGACTCTGCCCTCCACTGCTGGGACAACAGTTTTGGGTGAGGGTTCTTCATCACACTTGGTTAGAATAGGACTGATTGAGCCTGGTTGCCTGTTTAAAGGACAGGGAGGAGGCAGTGAGGCCCATAAGTGAGAAGCATCATGGTTCAGGAGGCCCCTTGCCCAGATGTGGGACCGCATGTGGCAGCTCAACACAAGGAACAGGCATAGTGGGGCTCCCTGTACCCAGACCCTGAGCCCAGCCAAAGTCTCCATGGGGGCACCCTTCTGGTTTATTCCAGTCTATGCAGGTGGGCTCCCAGGACCCCATCAAGTCTTTTGCTGCTCCCACATGTGTGACCTGAGTCCTTGTCACCCAGAGTCTGCTGTAACTCAGGTGTGTACACGGCCAGCTGCCTGGGTCCCTGGCTCACACCCTCATTGTTCCTGGATATCTGGCACCCAAACACCCTGAGGCACAGATACTCTGCTGAGGCTGGGTCCTGGGCTCATGGGGCCTGAGGTCCTGGGGTTCTGGGGTCCAAAGTCCTGGAGTCCTGAGGTCTTCCATTCCTGAGGTCCATGGTCCTGAGGTCCTGGGGTTCAAGAACCTGGAGTCTTATAGTCCTGAGGTCTGGGATCCTAGGGTCCTGAGATCATGAAGTCTTTCTCAACTAGAGTCACTCTGATACTCCTGCCTCCATTTCTACTTAAAAAGACTCTTGGATGACCCTGGACCCACCTGAGCAACTGGTACAATCTCCCATCTCAAGATCCCTAACTTAGTCCCACAATCCCTTTTACACATTCCCAGGTTCCAGGGATTAGGATGTGGACATCTTTGGGAGTCTTTATTCTCCCTATCATACCTAATGATACCAATGTCCTAGAAAATGGCAGAAACACACTGAACGTAAGTGACAACTGGACTCCTGGGCAACGATGGTAAGATTTTGTCCAAAGGTGCCTTCTAGACCAGTAATCCCACAGCTCAGGAAGAAAACAATGTGTTTCCATGGAACTAATCCGTCCTCGAGCCCATGAGACTGCGGGCTCCTCAAGGGATTCCAGGACCCCATCCCTCAAAGGCTGCGTGGAACAGTCACCTGGGTGCACTCAACGCTAACCACAGCCCCCACCAGGCCTTCTCGGGAATGCCAGGGTCTACTCTCCATCACTGCACATAAAACCCTGACCCAAAGTACCCACAGGCACCCATGTAAGTCTCACCTGCTCAGCTCAGAGCTTGGTAGACTTCGTTAGTGTTGAGAATCGTCTGGTTTCCAGTAAAAAGAATACCTAACACCAGCTGGCTGAAGTAACAAGAAAATGTGTGCAGGTGGGACTGTGGACTCAGTTGCTGGGGACTTCAAGGAAAAACTTGCTCATCTCAGTATGGTTTGATCTCAGGGCTCAAAAGATATCCCCAGGCTGACCTGTCTCTACCTCCTCATTGGTGGGCTTTACTCTCAGCCCTACCTGGTGACCCAGCAGCTCCTGGCTCACCCACCCCAGGTAAAATTCAACTAAGAAAACAAAACAGCAAAGGATGAACCTCTCTTTCCATGATCCAAGCAAAACTCCAATGGTGTCTCATTAGCTCATACGATCACATGATCACCACTGACCAATCACAGCGTCTGGGGCCGGATGCTCTGATCATCTGTCTTGATTCACCTGCTCATTCCTAGGAAAGTGTAGCATCAACTGCATAAGAAGCAGAACTGAGAGTGAGAGAAGGCAGCCCTGCAAGGAAATATATCCCTAGAGGAAGATTGGAGGCAAAAGAAAACGAAATCCCAGCACACTTCTTCCACCTGCTCTCTAGTCTCCAGCTAAATAGTCTGCAAAGTTTATCAGGCACAATTGAGAAGTGGTGGTCATGACTTTCGAGGCTTCCCTGAAGTCTTCTTCCACCCAGAGTCGAGGTCAGCACAGCACAACTCGCTCCATCTCACAGGAAACACAATGCCAGGACCCTAGCAGTACTCAGCTCCCCTGTGAGGTTTACTTGAGATAAGAAAAGGAAAGTCTGTGTGTGACATCTGCTAGCTTTTGGCCTCCTCACCTGCAATCTTGTCTGCACCAAAATATTCCTTCCTGGACTAGTGGTTGATCCGAAGAAGCAAATTCACTGGATCTTGGTGAAGGCCTCATTTCCCATGCACATAGTAATGGGGTGTCTTGAGAGTGTAGCTAATCCATGAATATTAAAAATAAAATATGCTTGGTCAATGAAGTATTTGTTTGCAGCAGAATAGTCCTGAGTTCAGCCAGATCAACTCTTGCGGCATAATGACTGTCATCAGCGTTTGGTTTCCAGAAGACTAAAGATATTTTGACATGCATTGATCTGCCTTCATGGTCACAGGCATTCAGGGATGAGTAGCTGCCTGCCGGCTTTCTGGTCTGTATCGGGAACGCGTCAGAGCCATCGACATTAAACCACCTCGTATCGATAAACCAGTGAGCAAAAAAATGCCCATGATGGCATGATTGATCATTGCATATTAACTAAGGTTATTACAACAGGAAAATATGAGGCTTCCAGTGCTTTCTGCCGTGCTCAATTTAACAATCCATCTTCATTTCCCTCGTGTTTCTTCCTCTTCTTCTGGACCTGCTTTTTTTTCCCTCAATTAATTACAGTCAATTAAATGATGAACAAAATGACTTTCATGGTGTACCTGAAGAGACCTCCTCTGGGGGAAACTGTTTCCATGCAAAATCATCGCAGGTTAGTTCTGGGAGATTTAGCTTCTGCTGGCAAGGATCTCACAGCCCGAAAGAGAAACCAGGTACCATCGCCAGTGTCTCCTCAAGGAGTTCAAACTCCTGAAAAAAGACCCCTGCCACTCTCAGATTCCGAGCACAGGGGTCCTTGTGACCTTGGGCTGCACGAGGAGGAACAGAGGGTGGCTGGCCCACCTGGCTTTAGCAAAGTAAGGAAGGTACTACAGTGGGTTTCATGTGCCAAGACATTCCTCTTGGTTTGCAGGACAGTTTTCTGGGCCCTGAAGGAAGGACAGGCCAAACTCTAAACTACTTAACAAGAAAAGGAAGAGAGGTTCCGCATTCCGCGTTCCGCGTTCCAAGGCATCCTCATCCTCAAATCACTCCTGTTTGTCCTGCTCCCCTGGTTATGTTTCCTTTGATGTAGCTCAATCCTGTATTCTAAGACTATTCCCTGGAAACAAAAGAGAAGAACCCCACTGAAAGCTCACATGGGATGCATTCTTTCATTCGGTACACATTTATTGGGCACTGGCTATATGCGCTGAGCTGCTGGAGGGGCTGTGAGGATGAAGAGAGAGCCAGGGCTCCTGTTCCTCTGACAGAGAAGTGAATGTGGGAAGATGTGCTAGAATAAGACTCCCTGATCTTGAATCTAGGCAAGCATATAACGCCTCCATACCTCACTATTCCCATCTGTAATATGGAGGTGGGGATGCCCATGCCTTTCACTGTGGTGCAGATTTGACGAGGCCATCTTGCCTATGGAAAGCCGCATGCAGCACCTTGCCTGTAGTGGGTGTACAATAAAGGCTGGCTGCCAATGTCCATGAGACAGACAAGCCATGAGTGGTCATGATGAAGAGTAGGAGTGGGTTAGGGCCACGAGCAGAGCCAACAACTGAACATGCTTTTCCCAAGGTGTGACCAGAAGCAGCAGCAACCCCAAAGAACATGCTAGAAATGCTGCAGCGCTGGACCCCTAGGGACCCCAAAAGGGAAGGCATTGTACCCGAGAAGCTGAAGAAGAAGCGACCAAAGACAATGTTCAAGATGTGGACTTCATGCGGGAATTCACAGGGAAGGTCAGGAGCACCTGGCTGCTCCCATATAAAAGGCACACAGGTTAGATAGCATCTTCCACAGGGCGGAGTGCGGGGTTAACCTCACAAAGGCTGGGGATTCTAACACACACAAGAACATGCCTCTTCATGCACACACAAGGTGTGGCACAAGAACATGCCTCTTCATGCATCCTATGTACACAAAATGGCTGAGATTTCTCTTCGGGTTGGGACTTTTAGTATTAAAATGAACTCAAGGCAAACTCAACGTAAGCAAAGATTATGAACATTGGTCCAGGTAGGACCAATCTGGTCTGAACTTCCCCAGGGGCTGACACCTCAAGGAATGTGTATAAGAACACTCACACTGCACAGTGGCAAGGTGTGGTCAGCAGGCAGGAGGTCATGTCACCCACAGAAGGGGTCATCCTAGTCTGGCTACCCCCAGGACCCTTCCCAAGGCCCCATTCTCCTGCTTGGGGCCACATCCGGGGTGTACCCATGTTTTTCCCAAGTGTGTGTCACCCTACAAATACAAATTCTCAAACTACCTAGACCCACTGACTCAGAAGCCCTGGCGGGGGTGGGAGGTGAGCATCTCTGTGTGTCCCCTGCCCTGAGGGGGACTCTGATGCTCGCCCAAGCCTGTCACCCTCTCTGAGCTCTGGTCATCACCTGCCACTGGCGGACTCTGCAAAGCTCCCTGAAGGAGGTGGCAAGGGAACAGAGTGAAAGAGGACTTGGGAGTTCAGAGAGAGAGAAGTAGATGAGTATACATCAGGCTTGTCTGCGAGTTTCCAGTGTTTTCAGGTCAGAAGTTGTTTGGGGTCAGGCCTTCCTGGAACCCTTCCTGTGCCACCAGGGTGTGTAACAGTCCCAAGCACTACGAGACCTTCTAGAGCAGCCTCATTCTCCTGCCTTCTCTGCAGAGCTGTGGGCCAGGGTCACCAACTCTATCCGTTCCCTGTGGCTGCTATAACAAATTGGCCAAATTCAACAGCCAAAACAGAAATTCAGTGTCTTACAGTTCTGTAGGTCAGAAGGGGGACATGGGCCTCCCTGGGCTAAAATCAGTGTGTCTTCAGGGCTGCATCCTTTCTGGAAGCTCTGGGGAAGAACCCACTTCCTTGCCTCTTCCAGCTGGGAGACCTCCCCCTCCAGTCTCAAAGCTGGCCCCATGCAGCTCTCTGTACCTTTCCCTCTCTTCCCAGGACTCCAACTCCCTCCAACAAGACTCTCTGCTGCTTCCAGCTTAAAATAGACCCTCAGGATTACATTAACCCCCCTCAGATAATCCCAGATAATCTCCATCTCAAGGCCAACTGATTAGCAAGCTTCATTCCATGCGCCACCTTAAGTTCCCTTTGTCAAGTAATGTGGCACATTCATGAGTTCCAGGGATTAGGACGTAGACATCTTTGGAAGACATCTTTCTGCCAAGCGCAAGGACCAGGCTCCTTTCCATCTGCCAGCCTGATATCCTGATGGTGTAGGGTGATGGCTAAGAATAAACATTTTCGAGTCAGACCCATGCAAGTTAACTTCTTGGCCTCTGCTTTTGCTGTGTGGCCTTGGGCAAGTTCCTAAACCTCTCTGAGCTTCCATGGTCTCATGCACAAACCAGCAATGACAATAGCACTCACAGCACGGGAGCTTTATGACAAAACACTTGCAAAACCCTTGTCACGGTGCCCGATACACAGTCAGGGCTGCATAAGTGCCACTGCCATAATAATCGAGAATGTTGGAGGGAAAATCAGAGCTCGTCTTCTCAGACCCCACCTCCCATGCCTGCCATTGCTCTGTTAGCTCTGGCAGATGGTGTGGTGGAGGGGGCTTCTCCTGTCCAGCAGTTTTTCCCACCCTCCAGCCACACTGCCTATGCTTCCTGAAAAGCCAGCCTGACGCCTTTCTCAATCACATGGAGTGGGTGTAACTGACAAAATGCTGAGCCTTATGGTGGGGGCTGGACCAGAACCAATCAGTGGATCCCAGACCTCTATCCCAAAGGATTTGTCCTGGATAGAATTCCACCCACTGAGCCAATGAAGCACAGGGGGCTACTTCTAGGGGTTGCTGGGAAAGAGGTCTTCGTTTCATGAGTGAGGAATAAAGGTCTGTTGTTCTAGCTTCTTGGTGTGGGGAGGTTTGTTACTCAGCACCATCCCAGCCTTGCTGACTGATGCAGATAAGGCTAAGCTCATATGCTTAACAAGTATGAAATACACTTCAAGAATCCCATTGGTGGAGTATTTTCTTACCCAGTAAGAGAACACAACATAAAATTAAACTATATGGCCCCATGCTAACTGAAACCAGTACTCAAACTAGCACTTTATAACTTACTTACAGGGAAATTTGAATTTGAGACAGGACAGGGGTTTTTGGTTTGCAGTCGTTTGAATGAAACACCACGCTCTCCTCGAATGTACTTACTTCTCAACTTCATGCAACTTTTTAAAGGTTTTTGTTTATATCTAGCACTAAACTGATGCTCGATTGAAACATCAACTGATATGGTCAGAGACAGAGAATGTTCATGTTCTTCTATGTTAATCTATTTACACACACAGACTGTCTATTCAAGTCAGTCTCCACTGAAAACTTGCTCCCCAAAACTCGCTTTAACGTGTGGATTAATTTTGTTTATGGGTGTCAGCTAATCTGCTTTCTCCCTGTAATAAAATAATTAAAATATTTTTGCTTTTCCAGTTGTATTTTTTTCAGCATAATCCTTTCATTAAAAGTCACTTAATATTTTTCTGCTCTGTTATCTGCTATATTTCAACTTTTGTATTTCCTCTGTTCGTCTTGTCTCCTGTCATATTTCTCATTAAATTTCCTTTTCTTGTTCTTTTGTTCTTTTGTTATGATGGCTTACTTTTGGCCCCAAAACAAGCTTTGAACTTGAAAACCTGAAAAGCATTTCATTTGGAATAAAAGAATCAGTCGTGTCGCATGTTTGTCGACTAATGTGCTCCTTCCTGGCTTTTGTTTTAATATCTCAGAATGAATGTTTAAGAACAAGGCCCTTTGTTTCCGGGGGTTGGTCTGGCCTGGAACCCATTCTTCCCAGGAAATGATAATCCTCTGATAACATACTCATCACCATAGCAACCGGAGGCAATGTCACAAACAAGATTATGACTTCAAGAGCCCAGATTTGCATCTTTCACTTGCTACTTAAGCGCCAGGAGCCTATGTGGATGCCACTCCACCAGCTGCGGGTGAAGAGGGGTCCGAGGGCTATGGCATCCATACCACGCAGAGAGCCAGGCACTGGGGAAAGATGGTGAAAACAAAAACCGTCATTGCCCTCAAGTGTCAGACACACACACAGAGCTCATGTATGGCATTTCATTTTGTTTAGTTTTGTTCAGTTTTATGTCCCTGCCTCACCCTGCCCTGCCCCTCCCACTACAGGTGTGGTATTTGAAAGCACAGGTGGGTGCTTCCCGGGGGCCCAGCAGGCAGAAGCAAAGGTTCTCAGAGTCGCAGATGCCTCATCAAATTCTGGGTTTGTCTAAAAAAAACTTGGGAAGACCTGGTAGGAGAAATGAAAGGTTTCCAAGGCGAGAAAAAGAAGCATCTCCCATCCTGGCTCAGCCGATGATGGCTCTGGGGACAAAATCCCAGCATTAAGAGCCCAAACACTGGCACTTCGTTGTCCTGGATTTAGACTTTTACCTTAGCCTTTGATAAGTGACAACTGAGTAAATCCTCCACTTCAGCCATGAAAAAGGAAAGACTGTGCGTTATTATTATGTTTTTTTAATTCTGCATTGAACTACTCAGTATGTTCACAAGGCCAGCAAGGAAGCACTAAGCAGGAAGTGCGTGTGGGCTGGTGCCATCAGGGCTCAAGCATTCATGACATCCACACATGCCCTAGATGCCATCAAGGCATGCCCAGTGGGTGTGGCGGGCCATTGCTTGCCCATTTCACAGATGGTAAAACCGAGGCTTAAGGAATTTTCTATGATGTTCCAGATCTCACAGGTAGAAGTAGCCAAGCAGTGGCTCAGACAGACCTTCTAGCCCCAGCTGTGGGCTCTGGGCAGAAAGCCAGGGTAACCCTGAGAATGCAGCAGCTGTGCAGGGGCAGGACAGACCAGTCCAGGAAGGATTGCTGGCTGAGGGAACGAGGGCCCTGGGGAAATAATTCCATTTCACCCACCTCCCTTATGGCCCCTAAACTCCCCTTCTGCCCCCAGAATCCTTCATTTCTTCTCCCTAGGACCGCTGTGGTCAACCAACCTCAACCATTTTTGGGGATGAGTTAGTTCTCTCAGCTCTGTGCAGAATTCAAGAACTATAATTGGATCTGCTTTAAAACAGTAATCCCAGCAGCCTTAAAATATGCAAAATAAAAATAAATTAATCACCCCATCAGCATTTTACGGTACGTGGATAATTTTTTATATAAATGTTTAATATCATAAAGCAAGCTCGACACGCAGAGAAAACTGTTGATTCCATCAGAAGAAATTGCTCTCTTTTAAGTGAAAGTAAATATCAGTCAGGGCATCCCCAGAGAGGAAGTGCCGATGAACGATGCCGGTCCCAGGTTGGCCAAATCTGGCAGTTTTTCTCTCAAAGGCAGCAGAGTGTCACAGGTAGACGCAACCATTCCCTCAGGTGATCAGTGGGACTGATTGTCGGGCAAAAACAAAGGCATCATCCCCCTAGATGACCCATGAGTTAGTGATGACGTAAGAGGAAGGAAGATGGAAAGAAAGGGACCCAGGAGACTCAGGGTCGACCATCTCTGAGAAGGACCTCTCTCTCGCCTTTCCTTGGGATGCTATTCTTATTACTGTTTTTGGGGGGGGTTGGGGGATTTTTTGTATTTTGTTTCGTTTGTTGTTGCTGTTGTTGTTGTTGTTTAAGAGACAGTTTGTCACTTTGTGGCCCAGGCCGGAGTGCAGTGAGGTGATCATAGTTCATGGCAGCCTTGACCTCCTGGTTTAAGCGAGCCTCCTGCCTCAGCCTCCTGAGTAGGTGGGATTATAGGCTCGCACCACCCCACCAGGCTGATTTTGTGGGGACTTTTTTTTTCATTTTATTAGAAATAGGGTCTCGCTATGTTGCCCAGGTTGGTCTTGAACTCTTGACCTCAATGGATCCTCCCACCTCAGCCTCCCAAAATGCTGGGATTTATAAGTGTGAGACTCCATGCCTGGCCCAGGATGCTGTTATTTTGAATAGCAGATCGCCATCACCTTGAAGCCCTGGCCTCGTTCTCTGATCTCAGAGAGAGATGGGCTGCCCATTAAGACCCACTGTTCCAAGTCCAAAATGAAAGGAAGTGAGCAATTAACATCTTGGCAGTGAGCAGAGTGAATCACGTGTGACCATTTTTATTTAAGTTCTCCCCACACCATGCAATACTGAAAGGCACTTATTAGTTCACACAAAGAGGCATCTCTGAGCAGCAAACATTCAATTATTTCGATGTTTACTGTTGAGAAAACCGCAAAAGAAAATGTGCCTTCCACAGACACTTTCTGAAAGGTCTTATAAAAACGAGGCTATTTCACAGCTTCTAAGACATATCCTATAATTTTGTTTGTTTTTTAATCATTGCAACCTACTGGATTCAATATTAGATTCTTGTTTCTACCTCTGACAACTCTCCCGGTCATCATAATCTTCTGGTCTAGGTCGTCATTTCACATGGCTTGGCAAAATCTCACCTCCACTCTCACCGAATCGGGACACCTCAGATGAAGACAAGGAGCAATGACACATGAGATCTGTAGATTACCTTCCAATGTAGAGTCCTCTCTCCTGTGGTCAAGTGCTTGTATTAATAACCTGACCAATAGCCTCCTTGTATTTCCACCCCACCCTCTGCCCCGTGACTTAGTGCTTCTCCCACTCACTTTGGGCTCAGCCAGGTGACTTGCTTTCCCCAATGGATGTTAGTGACCCAACCAGAGATTTGAAAAAGACTCTCATTCTCTTTGACCCTTGCCACCACCATGAGAACTTATTCACAGTGGCCTGCCAGAAAAAAAATGTAAACAGCAGCTGGATGAGTGTAGAGGTGGGCCTCCTGGAACCAGCAGCTCCCAGCCAATGGCAGCCAAACACAGCACAACAAGTCAACTCTGTTGAGTTGGCTGAGCCTGGTTCAGATCAGCATAACTGCTCAGCCAACCCATAACTCATAGAAAAGCAATGAATGGTAGTTCTTTTTAGCCATTTAGCACTGGAATAATTTGTTACATGGCATTTTTGAAGCCAAAGGTAGCTGATACAAACCCAGCTGAATTGCCATTATTAAGCTCATGTTATGGTGTAAGCATGGTGCCTGGTATTTTACAGGCTCAATTTTAATCTGTCTCATGATGCCAAGATGCATGTCACATTTCTGTAGAGAAGTGCGCATGCCTCACACAGCAAGAGTTCAATAATCAGGAGAGGCAGTGTGTCACCAAAACCCCTCCTCCTCCATCAAGTCACCTGCCCCCCCACCCCACTGACAGGCCACCCTGAATCCCTGGCTCAGTGCTCCCCTCTGCACATAAGCAGCAACCTCGTGTTGACAGGAAAGTACTGAGCCTCGCTTCTGAGTCACTAGAGTGTCATGCGCCTGCCTTGGACACCAGCAAAGCCCACTTCAAATGTCCAACAGCAGATGTGGGCCAGGCTTTCCACCTGCAGCCACTTACCAGTGCTGGCCACCCACTACATTGTGCAATGGGACCACCCAAACAAGCCCGCACCAGGCAGGTGTCAGAGCCACCATGCATCCTCCAGGATCACAGGACGGCGTCCAAGGATGGGGAGAGTGACCACCCCTCTTCCACAGTGGGTGCCCTCTTGCTTCTGGCAAGATTGTACTTGTGATGGATCAAACTCTCCCCTTCTGAGTAGCCTCCTGGGCCTGGCACAGTCACTTTTAGATGAATTCTGCCATGCTCCTAGAAGTGCCAATAGGTGGGAAGCCCCATGAGGCCCAGGAGCTCACACGCCTTCTTCCTCACCACATCTGCAGTGTGAAGAATAGCAGTAAATATGAAAAAGAAATGATAGTTGATGAATGAACTTTTTAAAAAATAGTACACTCAGGGAGTTTTTCAAGCAGCACCTAATAGCTTCAACACATGCTTATATACATGTATTAGTGCTCCTCAACTCTGACCACATACCAGGGTCTGCTGGGCAGAACTGACACAGACTACTTGAGAAGTGTCTCAGTAGGGCTTTTGCTGTCAGTCTCCCTGGGTGTGTCTAATGTCCAGCCAGGGTGGATGGTTCCCCCTCCCCTCAATTTCAATTTAAACACAGAATTATAACCAACTCCTTTCTAACACTCATAATGTGATGTTGTCTCCCAAGAGAGAGCTTGTGTAATGTTCCCAGGAGAAGGAAGGCCCAGCGAATCTTTCCACAAGAGAAGGGAACCCTCATCCATGCTTGCAGATGGCTGCACACATTCTTGTTCTCCTTACAGCTGTTCGCACGTTTCATGTCTTCCAGGATGAGCGATGAGCTGGAACCAGTAAGATGTGACTTGAGGAGGGAGCTTCTCATCTCCCTGCTGGGGAGCCCCCACCATGGGCTTGAACATGGACTCATCTTCTCATCAGCTCCAGAAGAGTACCCAAGAGCTCTCTGAAGTGCAAGGTAGGAGCCCAGCAGCAGACTGTGCCTTCCTGCCATCCTCTGTGGGCTCGCAGGCCTGTGGGTCTCAGAGGAAAACCACAGCTGGTGGAAGCTCTGGGACTCTGACAGTATGTTGATTATGAGTATTGTCCCTTTCAGCCTGGTTAATGAAGCATCCAATTCATGCCAGCTTTTATCTGTCAGATGAACACCAGCAAGGTAGAGAGATGTAGCCAAACCTGGAGGGGAAGCATGAACTCCATGTAAACAGGAACTGAGAATTGGTGGGTTTCTGTAATGTGGAATCATGACACAAAATCTGCTGACTCATGCTTTCAACGTGAGCTCCAGGGTCATTTCTATCAGCTCTAAGGCCAACTGAGAGGTGATATATAGAGAAGATGGGGGAATAGCTCTGAAACTGGCCAGATTTCCCCATAGGGTTAAAGCTTACAGGCTTTTGAATACACTTAGAAATTGACCATCTGGACCCTGACCTAGATGTGTATCCTTGACCACTTGACCAAGGGGCCAGGGACTCCACAAACAAGCTTGGGCTAGGCTGGGCAGATACTCTGGCCTGTGCCCATGCAAGGAGGCCCAAGGCAAGCTTCTCCCCAAACCATGTGAGCTCATCAACAGCAACCTTTTTAAACCACAAATACAGCCATTTCAACCTAGACACTGAGGACTAATCATCTATTTTACTGGAAATGTCTCTTCTGGCATATGACGGTTAGATGAGAGGGTGTCAAGAGATCTGACTTCTGGGCCCAACTTCCCCGCTAAGTAACCATGGAGGTTTGGAGGTTTTGGCCACTAATGAACCATGAGTCATGCTGCTCTGGCTCACAGTTTCCTCATATGGGAAAAGAAGACATTGGACTATAAAATCAAAATAGTCCCCATGTTTCAGTGCTTGCAATATGCTGGACAACATGCTAATTGCTTGATGATTAAGCAATCAATATTTGTGAGTAATTACCAACTCTTCACTGCTGCAGTAGGTGAAAACAGTCAATATTCCCATTTATTGGATTAGGACACTGAGCTCAGAAGGATGGGGAGTGAGATGTGTCTGGAGGGAAGGGGTCTGGTGCTCACTTCTGGGTGGCTGATGACCCCATCACTGTGGTTCCCTTTCTTAGCACACGACTCCCCCTGCTCTGCTGTGGACAAACCACTGTGCATACTCTGCTTACTGTTGACCGCTCACCACCGCAGCATTCATGGAAAGTAGCCTCTGGGTTGCAAAGCCCTGTTGTCACCAGACGTATGGGGGGAATTCCCACTTATCACATCCAGAGTGTTCGTTATTGTGCTGTATGTTTTATTTTCCTCTTGTCTGTTGGATATGACTAACTGGCACTTAGCATCTCTCCCCAGCTCATTTGTGACTTCCTCCTTCCTTCTGCCAGTACTGAAAAACTAAAAATGTCACTTTCTAGAATCCCCTTTATGGTGTGAGCAGGCAGCAAAATGGTGCCCAAGGACCCCTGCTCCCTCGTATTCACACCCTTGTGGAATGCTGGACCCCAGTCAGTGTGAGGTACCCAAGTGATGTGCTTCCAGCCAACAGGATGATGGGATGTGTAAATACTTACAAATATTAATTGTCTGTTTAGTAAGGATAAGATGTCTCTTTCTTGATTAGGTTACAAGAGGCCGAAACCTCCATCTTGCCAGCAGACTCTCGGTCTACAGAATGTGAGGAAGAAAGTCCCACATGGGAGAGGTGCATGTGGCAAGGAACTGGGGGCAGCTGAGGCTTCAGTTGGCAGCCCAGGAGGAACTGAGCTCTTCCCACAACCTGAGTGAGGTTAGAAGCAGAGCCTTCCCCAGCTGAGCCTTCAGATGAGAGCCCAGCCCTGGCTGAGTCACCTTGACAGTAGCCACATGAAACACTCCCGAGCAGAGGACCCAGCCAAGCGCTCTTGACCCTGATCTGCAGAAACTGCAAGATAATAAAAGTGTGCAAGTTTGTTGTGATTTGTTAAGCTGCCATAGGTAACAAGTACACCTTGCGCCTACAACAGTAGACAAGGTTTAGATCTGTCAAGCAGATGTTCTCAGGAGACATGGAGGACAGGAGCAAGGCCATCCCCTGACCTCCTGATTCTGTCAGCACCCATGTAGACTGCAGGTGAGCAGGAATGAAGAGAACACCGCTGCAACAGCAGCCACAGGACACAGTCTGGGTGCCTTCATCATGGCCAGTGGCAGCTGCAGATTCCCGAGTTTTGTGGTCCAGGCATGAGATCTCTGCTTCCACATGCTGCGGCTCAATGAGTTCCAGGTCACCTCCTGACTCCCCACCTCCCTGATGGTGGCAGAGCTGGGGGCTGCCCGTCAGGTCATTCTGCAGGACTTGCTCCCTCCGTGGACGGGCAGTCTTGAATCTCCAGCATCCACTTCTCCCAGCATCCATGACTTCATGATCACCGAGTCCCTCTCCTCAGCCACTTTTTGCTTACATTGCCTCGAGTGGTTTCTGTTTCCTGCACAGAGCCCTGAAGGATGCACCTGGTAGCTGAACTCTTTCCTAGAAAGTGAAGAAAACCCTTCAATTTTCTCACCACATACCTGAGTGCTTTTCTCCCTGCGAACTCAAGATACTTTGAATCTTGGCCAAATACAAGTTAGACAACATAATCCTACCTCGAGTGCAGATAGGACTCTCGCATTTACCAAGCTGTGCTACAGGAGTCACTTCTTTCACGCCTCACACAGCTTTCTGAAGTGAGTGTACTCCTTTCCCTACTATATGGATGAGACAACTGAAGCTCAGGAGCAGAAAGCGTGCTGACCAAAGTCGGGAGAGATGGAGCTAGGACCCCTTGCAGATTCTACACTAGTTTAGTGCTATCTTTCCTCCTCTTCCTGTAATTTCTTATTCTTGTGACTTCATAGATGATGTCACTCTTAAACCTTCCAGTTTCTGAAAGCATGGATCACAAGGTGAAAATGGCCATTCAGTTTTACTTTTAGACATTATCTTCTCAAACTCATTCCACAATGCTTCCTTGGCCACTGTGTCTGAACCTGCTCATGCACTTGTTAATTTACAAATGTGCTTGTGCCTGCTGTCAACAAGGCCAAAGCACTGTCCAGATGATACTGTTGCAGGGGTGAGAAGGGTTGGAGGCACTTGGGCTACTCTATAGCCTCTTCCTTTGTGATCCTCTAATTTAGCCCATAACCATGGAGCCATGCCCATCCAAAGGAGCTGCCCTTCCTCAGTCATCCACCCGGATGTTGCTTTTCTATAATGTGTATTGAGACGCCAAGGGCAGCCCTGTCCCTGCTGGGGCTGCAACCTGAGCTCAACCTTTTGGAGGAGGCTTCCTAAGGTACCAGAGTTCCATGCTAACACTTCAAGCACCATCACTTCTGCAGGGTTTATTCCTAGTCTTTGTGTGCTAGAGACCAGAATTCGGAACAATGACTGGAAATGTTTGGAAGACAGATCTGGGGGCAAGGGCTGATGCTCAAGCTCTCTGGAGAGTACCTTCCCTAAAATCAACAAGACCCCATCTCTCATCTACAAGATCCTGAGCACTCTTGGGACAATGTAGAAGGAAGTGATATGACTTCTGCAGGAAGCAGCCTCTTGGCCAGTCACCTGGCAGGAATCCCTCTAAGTCCCTTTCTCTTGACCCTTAAGATCACCTCTCAGCACCATGCACATGACCACTGGGTGGAGAATACTTTCCTCCTCTCTGACCTTGTTCCATGGCTGAGCTGTACCACCCAAGCAATGGAAGCTGTAGTCCCTGGGCCCTTTGACCTTGGCGTTGATCTGTGACCGGAGGCAGCTGGGTCAGGCAACATCTGTGTCTTACAACCAGACAAATGGTGAATTGCAAAGATAGAAATGAGATTTATTTCTAAAGTAAAAGGCAATACACAACATTGAAATATACAGTGAACATTTTATAAGCTAGTGGGTGATTTAATTGGGTTTTCTAAGCACCTTACCATTTGATTCAGACTTGGAAGAAGCAATTCAACATGGCCTTGAAATAACAATCTCCAATTGTGTCTTGGAGCTCAAGCCCAACACCAGCATAGAAGCATAATTACCTACAGACACTAATTGCTGCCGTCCAAGTCTAGTGCCGGAGCTCCCACAAAGGGTGAGGAAATGAGACGGGTCCAGAAAGCCGCAGGCCAGAACCAGGCACTGGACACGACACACTCACAGAAACCGGGCATGGGTGGGAGCTTTTTAAGTGACTTCTCTTTGAGTGGCACCATGCCAGGCCAGCCAGAGAGAGAGGCGTCTACTTCCTCTGAAGGTGCCCGGGATGACTAGGAAATCTCATTGAAAGTGGCAGGAGGGAAGCCAGCTCTGAATAAAACAATGTGTGCATGCATATTTTGATCTCAATCAGGCATTCCACGAGGGGACTGTGGTGTCAACACCCTGAGAGGCTGACACCAAGGAAAACAATGCCAGCCCTTGGAATGGGAACCCACCTGCCTCCTCCCCGAGGATGTCACAAAGTTCCGTTGTCAGAAGGGTCAAGTTTGTATGTTATACTAGCAACATCTGAGGTCATGGTCTATATCCCCAGGGGACACCCCAAGTTGTAGCGGCTCCTCTTAGAAAGCTGTGCCTCTCCCCCATCCCCCATCCCTGTTTCTCTGCTGGGCTCTGGTCTGCTGGAAATCTGTGTGTGTGTGTGAAGGAGCTGCATTCAACAGGGCTCAGACTCCCTGGAGTTGGCTGGCACGTGATGCTTGGTGAGAAGAAACGGTCTTCACAACAGGATGAGGCACGTAATGGAGATGAAACAGCCTCTACTGCAGAAAAAGGTACAGGATGCTTGGTGAGAAGAAACAGTCTCCACTGCAGGACAGGGCACGTGATGCTTGGTGAGAAGAAACGGTTTCCACTGCAGAAAAAGGTACAGGATGCTCAGTAAAAAGAAACCGTCTCTACTGCAGAACAAGACACGTGATGCTTGATGAGAAGAAATGGCCTCCAGTGCAGGACGAGGTACACGATGGAGAAGAAATGGTCTTCACAGCAGGATGAGCTCCCCAAACTCAAGGCTTTCCTTTCTTCATGACCCACATCAAGTTGGTCAGCAAATCTGCTCAACTCTGTGAAATAGATCCAGACTCTGGACGCTCCTTCCCATGTCACACTCCCCACCCAGGGCCAGGCCACTGGCATCCTTGATCAGACTGATGGCAGTCAGGGATACAGTAATACCTCCATGGTCCTGGTCAGTCACTTCTGCCATCATGGACCATTATTCCACTGGATCTATTCATCCATTATCCATCCCTCATCTATACATTATCTCTCTGTCTACTGCCTATCTAAGTATTGTATATAATATATAATATATTTTATATATGCAACACACACATCAGCATGGTTGTTAGAATATTTTACATATGTACATATTGCATACATTCATATATACATATGTTAATATTACATACATATACATATGTAAATATTTTAAGAATTGTATTGGTGTGAAGACAAATATAACCTAGGCCAGATTGTACCCTTCTACTTCTTCTGATTTTAAGGGAAATTAAAACATTTTTGTGAGCTCCTAACGTCCAGTGGGTACTTGGCACTGTGCGCACTGAGCCCAATGGTGAAGGCATCAAGACCCCCAGGCTGCCTGCCAGCCTCCTACCTGAACTAGGCAGCCCCACGGCGTGGATTCTCCACTCCAAGCATTTGTGGTCCTTTGGAAGCACAAGTCCTTTGCTCAAGAGTGTTACTCCTCTGCTCAAAGCCCACCCGTGGCTTCTGTGGTACTCAGAAGTGACTCTTGGTGGCCGGCCTGGCCTATGGGCTGCCACCATCTCATGTTCCTGCAATGCTATCTAACCCAGTCACACATGCCTCCTTGCCACATCTCAAAAACACTGTCACTTCTTTCACCCCAGGGCCTTTGCACTGGCTGTTCCCTCCAACCTGAAGGGAGTCTTACTCATCTCCCTTCAGTCAGACATCTGCTTATATGCCACATCATCAGAGAAGCATCTCCAGGACATGTTCCAGGAGCTTCCAGCCCCCCACTGCTCCAGCCTCACCCTGCTGCTTCTCTTCAGAGCATTTTTTACAACTTTGTTCCTTTAGTGTCTATTTCCTTTGACTTGAATTCAGGTAAAGACTCGATGGGTGCATCCAATGTGCCTGGAATCCTGCCTGACATGTCAGTAGAATTCCAAATACTACTTGGTGGCTCCATTGTTAAATCAGAGAATGCATACTACTGGTGCTACATAGGATGGATATGGGGAGTAAAATCTTTATTTTATTTTATTTTTTTATTCTTTGGAGTTGGAATCTCACTCCATCACCCAGGTTGGAGTGCAGTGGCATGCTCACAGTCACCCCAGTGTCAACCTGCTGTGCTCAGGCAATCCTTCCACCTCAGTCTTCCAAGTAGCCAGAACTACAAGCATACTCCTGGATAATTTTTTGATTTATGGTAGAAATGAGTTCTCGCCAAGTTGCTCAGGTTGGTCTCAAGCCCGTGGGCTCAGGCAATCCTCTCACTTCAGCCTCCCAAAGTGCTGAGATTACAGACTTGAGTGACCATGACCGACCTGAATAAAAACTTTATAACATGAATTAATTTCTATTTGTACCAGAAAAAGAAAAAGAAGGAGGACCCCAAAAAATCAGAATTATTTTTTAGAGGGCAGGCCCCTTGTAGCATAGGCTTCCCCGGCTAGTAAGTGTTCTAGGAATCCATAGGCATCCGTGTACCAGCTAGTGTTGTTGTGAAGGTCTGTATTCGGCTTCAGTGACACTCTCTTGGAGATTCGTTCAGTGTGTTTGCCCATTTCCTGATGAGTGAATTACAAGTGTAACTGCCCACACCACACTGAGTGTTCAGCAGTTTTTGACCAAGAATGACATGACCCCCGTGCTCCACCCTCCCTACTCACTTGATCTTTCCAACATTTTTTTTTGTTTCCCTGGATAAAAAAAGATCTCAAAGAGAAACATTTTGCCAATGTGGAAGAGGTGAAACAAAAAATGACAGAAGCACTAAATGACATCAACACTGACAAGTTCAAAAACTGTTTTGAACAATGGAAAAAGCATCTCAATGACATATTGCATCAAACAGAGAGTTCTTTGAAGGTGACTAGAGTTGAAACATGTAAGAATACATACACAATTTTTTATAAATAAATTCCAGTTTTTGGTTCCCCCTCCCCCTTGATGAGGATCAAATTCCCTCTTGAAGACCTGGGTGCTGAACCAACGGAAAAGAATTTACATTTCTGTTGGGGGGAGAAGCTTATAAAATTCACAAACTCTGGGTGGTCTCCCTCTGCAGCATGTCTACAAGAATAGATGTCACAGGCAACACAGAGCTGAGCAAGGGTTACCACAAAACCCCTGAGGACATCTGTCTTGGTCCAAGTTGAAGCCTTCAGTGGTCTATTGTGTCTTGAGGCCTTACCTCCACCTTGAGGGCACTCATGAGAGTTTGATATTTCTTCATCTAATTTTTTCTCCAGGGAAAACAATAAAATGGGCAACAGACCTTTATGCTGTGCAGCAACCATATAGAAGCCTCAGAAGCACACTGGGCATATTCTTTCACAAAGGCATCCAAGCCATTTGGGTATTTGACAAAAGAGCCCCCATAGGCAGGAACAGAAACCAGAGTTCAGCATTATCTGGGGCCAGCAAGCAACGAGACAGTAGGCTCAGCCCTCCACGAGTTCCATCTCTAGATATCTTTCATGTTTTCCATGGGTCCCTCTAAAGGAAACAAAGCAGGTCTTAGCCTAGAGAAGAAACCTCTGACTTGAACAAGGGTCAACATCAATTATTAGTTTTCTACTTGTAGGCAAATTACACTGGTTCTTTATTTTTTAAAAAATTGAAAAACACCTTACATAGAATAAAGCACATCAATACTAAGAGATCAATGAAGTCCCAATTATATACCCGTGTGACCACCACCCACATAGACACAGAGCACTTTCAATTCCCGCAAGCTTCCTCCATGCCTCTTTGGGCAATGACCTGCAAGGCAGCCTCCATTCTGGCGTCTGTCACCGAGGATTCGCCTTGTTTGTTCTTGGGTTTCATGTAAATGGAAGCACATAGGACATGTTCCTTCAAGTATGGTTTCTCCTGCTGATGTCATGTCTGCTAGATGTTTCCATGTGGCCGTAGGCTTAGAAATCTGTTCTTTTTAAAAATTCTTTTGTGAGAGCTGGGCTCGGTGACTCAGCCTGTAATCCCGTGCTTTGGGAGGCCGAGGTGAGTGAATTGCCTGAGCCCGCGGGTTCAAGACCCACCTGGGCAAGTTGGTGAGACCTCATCTCTACAATAAATAAATTTTAAAAATTAGCCTGGTGTGGTAGCACGTGCCTATAGTTCCAGCTACTTGGAAGGCTGAGGCGGGAGGATCGCCTGAGCCCAGCAGGTCAAGGCTGCGGTGGCCAGGAGCGGCCACTGCACTCCGGTCTGGGCGACAGAGTGAGACTCCAACTCAAAAAAAAAATTCTTTTGTGGTTTGCTTAACAGTTTCATATTTATATGTTTGAGTTGGGGAAAGTAAATTGATGCTTTTTGCTGTTTTTTGTTTGGTTTGTTTTGGTTTTCATCTTTTTAAGTGGAGTTAACTGTGGTTTATGGACCTGGTGAAAACCATGAAGGCAATAGATGAGTACTTCAAGTATAGGGAAAAATTTGTTCCAGAAAAAGTTTCCCAAAGACTAAGAATCAAATGTCCCTAAATCAAATGTCCCTAAATCAGGGTAGAATTTCCAACTGCAAGGAAATATGATTGAAAAAATAATAGAAAACAGTCCCTAAATGCCCAGAAACTAAAGCAAGTGCTGAACAGAAGATGGGTCACATTTCCCATGACTTTGAAGGTGCAGAGATCATCAAGTTAGAACAGAAAGTTAAGACGAAGACAAGGTGTAGCCAGTGGGAATCTTCTCAATTTACATTCCATGTACCATAAAGGAGATTTAGCAGAGGTCAAGCCCTCCTTATGGTCAACTCATTTTTTAGGTTAAATTGGAGTTTTGGACCCCCCATCTTTGAATGCCACCTAGAATCCCACAGCAGGATTTCTCTATTGCTTCTGGTGGCCAAGAATGAAATGAATGCAACTTTCCAGACAAAGAGAAGAACATTCACCTGTTTATGCAGTCATTTTGCAGCACACAAAGTCATATCCATAACATGCTGTTCACTGGAGTGAGAGGACACAGCTGTTTATTTATGTATTTTTAGCTTTGTGGTCTCACCTGAACAGAACATCACCACCTGCTCCCCATCGGCCAGAGCAGCTGATATCACGCAGCACTTTGGGGGCTGGCATAACAGCAGCTTCCTCTGGATGAAAAGTCTCCATGTCAGTCATTCTTGAATTCTTACCACTCAAGACCAGCTTGTTGCTTGGTAACAATTTTCACGGCTACATTAAAAGGAGAGTTCTGAAAAGAGGATTGCTTAAAACCTGACAGCAATTACAGAGAAGGCAGACTATTTCTTTCATTTCAGAAACCAATACATAAATGAATCTTCCCATTCAGTTAGTATTTTATTATTATTTAAATAGGCTTCCCACTCTACTTGAAGCCCAGCTTTGTATCAACACTAACTCCACACCCCTTGCCCCCAAGCCTCTTCAGAGAAGGAATGGCAGTCACTGTAGAGAGAAGGTTCCTTCAGACTGACTTTTGACTTCCTCTTGGCTTTAGGGGTTGTGGTGAACAAGGGAGGCGGTAATTCTACAATCAGAGCACAGCCCGAGAAGAAGAGCCCTCTTATGCCCACCTCTTTCCTGCTAGAAGTCACCCCCACAGCCAGCTATCCTTTTCCACTGTAGTTAAAAGCAAGCAAACACTAAACTGCTTACTCACGCATGAATGTCCTGTGCTAAATCGTGAGTTCCTTAAGGGCAACAAATATACATGAATTACTTGTTTCTCCACAGAGCCCAGTAAAGTCCTGGGCCCACAGAGAATTTTCAATAAAGACTTCCCCTATTTCATGGCTAGCTAGTTCTTATACAGAGAGGTAGGTCCTATAACTTTGGTTAATTTCAGCTCATAAAATGAGATGTTTTGACAACATATTTAAGCTTGCAGAAAGGCCAGTTTGATATTAAAAAATTGTCCACCCCATTTCCATTTTAATTTCTTACTCAATTAAACTGAGCTCCACAAGGTTATCACAGAATTGTGTTGCAGTCAAGACCATGCCCGATGAAAATGTTCAGAAGTACCAGGTTTATTTGAAAGACTCTTTCCCTGGTTTCTCAACCTCAACACCACTGACATTTTAGATCATATGACTCTCCATTGTGGGGATGTCCTATGTATTGCAGGGTGCTTAGCAGCATCCCTGGCCTCCACCTGCTAGATGCCTGTGGCACCTGAGTGGGTCACTCAGTTGTGACACCCAAAAGTGTCCTCAGACATTGTCACATGCACTGGGAACAAGCGGACAACAGCATCACCTGTAGCTAAGAACCATGAATCTAGTTCAAATGTGACTTCCATAAAGGGTCTTTAAGTAAACACCATTCAGAAATAATCATCTCCTTGTCAGTCTATCCTTACTCAGTTTTGTCTTCTCCATAACTTTCATCACTGTCTGAACTATGGTCATTTATTTAGCACTTTATCACCTATCTCCTAGTACAATAAGCTCGTAGGAGAACAAGAGCCTCATCTATCTTAATCACGACCATATCCATAGCACCAAAGGCAGCTCTGTATATAATGGTGTTCAGTAAGTATTTGTTAAATATCTGTTCTCAATGTAATGCTTCTTGCTCTAAGAGGTGATGTGTTATCAAACCAGTACCAACTGTAAGGTACTTCCCATGGTACAGTGATGCACAGTAGGTATCAATAGTATATGATTCTAATGGTAGTTGGAGTCAGATAGCAGATGTGAGGTTCCAGCTTCTTCTAGGAAATAGGCTTCCGGGAAATAGACTCCAGCTTCTTCCAGGGAAAGGCTCAACTCCTATGTCTGAGCACATCAGAACAACAGGCATTAAACTTACCCTCCACCCACCTCCACCTGTTTTCAGACATTGAATAATCCAGAGAGAAGGGAAACACACAAGGCCAGGTCCACATTGACACAAGCTCTCCCTCTAAGAGCACTTTCCAAAATTTCACACAGAGGATTAGAACTGAGTGGAGAACAATGCTCTCACTCAGTGGAAGAAACAAATCAAAGCTGTGCTGCTGAGGTGGCTTGAATTTATGGGTACCAGAGAGGAGGGAGGAAGTTATGCAGAGAAGGAACTTCAGGTATCTACACAGACCCCACTGACTATGTGACTGAACACTAAGCTGCACAGGGAAAGATTCTTAAAAGCCTGGAAAAGAATAAGTTTTGGAAGGTTGGGAGGCTGAAGAGAGAGCAGAGATGTTGGAGGATGCCCAAGACTGTGGACCTTAAAGTTCTGGAGAGTCAGAGCAGAGACACCTACTAAATGCTACCCCAGAATGGCACTGCATTAAGAGTAGAGCCACTGTGCTCCAGGAGCCATATTTCGAAAACCCCAAATCAAAGCTCTGCAGGAAAATCTGGTCTGCAAGTAAATCAACTGCCTGCCAGAACAAGACTCGACATCCCATAAAGAAAGACCTCATAATCTAGGCTCATCATGAGGCAACATTCAAAGTGTCCAGCATACAGCAAAAATTACTAGACACATATTTTTTTAAAAACATGGAAAAATGTGACCCTTACAGAGAATAAATTCATTTGCTATTCAAAGATGATGCAATGTTGAAATAATCAGAAGAGGATTTTAAAACAGATGCTATAAATATGTTTCAGTGCTTGATATACTTCAGAGGTTGTCTTCTTCAAATTTAATGTTGAAATGTGACCCCCAATGTTGGTGGTGGGTCTTCTTGGGAAGGGATCAGATCGTGAGGATGAATCCCTTGAAAATGACATGGTGCCATTCTCCTGAAAGTGAGTGTATTCTTGTTCTATCTGTTCATGCAGGAGCCAACTGATGACAGCTCCTTCTCTTCCTTGCTTCTGCTCTCACCATGTGACAAGCCTGCTCCTCCCTGCCTCCCACCATGATTGTTAGCTTTGGAAGGCCTCCCCAGAATCCCAAAAGATGTTGACACTGTGCAGAACCATTAACTGAATAAGCCTCTTTATAAGTTAACCAGTCTTGGGTATTTTTTATAGCAACACAAAATGGACTAATACAGTATTTAAAACTGGATATAATAAGTGTGCAGATGGAGAATCTCAGTGGAGAAATGGAAACTATACAAAGGAAAAATATGGTAATTCAATAATGGAATAATATAGTATATAAAATGAAAAATACACTGGATACATTTAACAGAGCAGGAACTAGAGAATTTAAAAAATCAGTAATTTTTTAAGACCAAGAAATTAAAACTCTGCAAAATAATACAGAGAGGGGAAATAGAGAGTCACGAGGAAGATCGAAAGCCTTAACGTAATGAATTTTGGAACGATATCAAATAATCTCACATTGTGTAATTAGAAGGCCAAAAGAAGATGGGAGAGAATTTGATCAGAATATATATATCAATTTCTCATTTCTTTATATATATATAAAGAAATGGTGATGGAAGGTTCACAAGTTAACTGTCTAACAAATCACCTAAGGGAGCTGGAAAGACAAGACCACCAAAACCCTAACTTCAGCAGAATAATCCAGATCACCAAAGTAAAAGCCCAAATACAGGACATAAAAGATAAAAATATCTTAGAAAAAAATCAACAAAACAAAAAGCTGGTTCTTTGAAAGGATAAACAATGCTGACGAAGAAACAGGGAGAAAAAGCCCAAATAAACACAATCAGAAATGGAAAAGATCAAATCACAACAGACCCTGAAAAAATATTAAAAATTATCAGAAATTTCTATACACACCGGTATGGAAACAAACTCAAAAACCTAAATGAAATGGAGAACTTTTTGGCATCACACAACCTCCCAAGGTTGAAACTAGGGGAAATTGAAACATTAAAATAGACTAATAACAACCTAGGAAATCAACTCCGTCATAAGAAAACTACCCACAAAAAAAGTCTTAGACCAGACAACTTACCAATGGAGGACTACAAAACAAACAAGAAAGAGTTGATACCAATCCTATTGAAAGTATTACAAGCCATTGAGAAAGATGGAACTCTCTCCAAATCATTTTATGAAGCTAACATCACACTGATACCCAAACTGGATAAAGATCCAACAAAGAAAAGAGAACTATATGCCAATATCCATGAAGAACATAGATGCAAAAATACTCAACAAAATTCTAACAAATCAGACCCAACAACACATCTCAAAAATTATTCATCATGACCAAGTAGGTGTCATCCCTGGGATGCAGGGCTGGTTCAATATCTGCAAGACCATAAATGTAATTAAATAGGATTCTTATATAAAAATAGGAATCACATGATTATATCATTAGAAGCTGAAAAAGCTTTTGATAAAATCTAGCATCCCTTCTTGATAAAAACCCTTGAACACTTAGGCATAGAAAGAATATACCTCAAAATAGTAATCACCATCTACAATAAACCCACAGTCAATATATTGCTAAGCATACAGGAAAGGAACTGGCAGTAATGGGAAACTGCCAGGGAAGGGAGAGTCATAGTTTGTCAATAAGGATAACTGATCTGAAAACAGGTGAAGTGAGGACCACAGGAAGGCCTAAACTTCATTTGTACAATTATCATTTGTATACCTAATCCTGACTTGTATCCCACATCTTTAAAATTAAAATTAAAAAAAAAAAAGAAATGGTGGCCAACGTTTTCCCAAATTTGAGGAAAAGTAACAACTTATAGACCCAAGAATTCCAATGAACTCAAGCAGAATAAAGACATACGCAACACCCACCTAGACCCATTAGACACATCAGAACCAAATTGTTGGAAATCAAAGATCAAGAGAAAATTTAGGGAGTGGACAGAAGAAATCAAAAAGACGCATTCCTCATGGGAAACGACTACAAGATTTAGCACCAAGTTCTCATAAGTCACAATACAAGAGCACAGAGAGCAGGAGGGTATCTTTAAGGTACTGGGACAGGTGGGGACAGAGTTACCATTCTAGAATTCTATATCCAGCAAAATGTCCTTCAAACACAAAGGCAAAATATTTAAAGACTTTTTCAGTTAACCCACTGAGGAGAGATATAAGATACAACTGACAAATAAGGAATAACTATTTATATCTACAGTCTACTACATTACATGTTTCGACAGACACATAGATTGTGAAATGATTAAATCAAGTGTATTAACATATCCACTTACCATTATGTTGTGGTGAGAGCTTCTAAGACCCACTGTCTATGCGTTTTTCAAGTACACAACATGTTACTGTTGACTACAGTCATTGTGCAGTACAGCAACTCTCCAGAGCACTCCTTCTCTATCTAACAATTCTCTGTATACTGAAGGTCCTTCCCGTGCCTTTACCCCCTGCCCCCGGGGCACAGAGTTTCCAGCTACCCCCATGACCTTCCCATGATCCTCCAGCTTCTGCTCAGCAGGGGCCTCATGCAGAAAGGGACACAGAGCAGCGGGTCCCCAGCCTTAGCCAGCATCCTCGCCACTAGGAGGACTTCTTGACACACAGATGCAGGCCCTTCCCTGTGGTCTCCAATTTACTAGGTCTGAAAATGTGCATTTCTAAGAAATTCCTGGCAATTCCAAGCACCACTTTTTTAAATGCTGCTTGGCCTCCTTGAGATGGGACTGAAATCACAGCGAAGGAAGCAGGCTCACGCCTATAATCCCAGCACTTTGGGAGGCCGAAATGGGAGGTTCCCAGAGGCTCAGGAGTTCAAGATCAGCATAGCAAGACCTCGTGTCTATGTAAAATAAAAATTTACCTGGATGTTGTGGTCTGTAGGCCCAGTTAGTCCCAACTACTTGGGAGCTGAGGCAGAAGGATCACCTGAGCCAAGGATGTCGAGGCTGCAGTGAGCCATGACTATGAGTCACTAACTCCAAAAAATAAATAAGTAAAAAAGAAGCAGCAGAAAGGACCTCTCAAGTCCTCCATCAGCTCCACCATCCCAGCTCCAGCTGTATGGGGCTCACCTCTCTGACAGCTCCCATGTGTTTGTGATGCACGTAAGTAACAATTACTAATATCAGTGATAGCTCATGTTAACTGTGGGCTCATGCCTGTTAAGGGCTGGAATACATGGTGATGATCACAATAACAGCTCACACAGTGGTAACAACTCACCCCATGGATTCAGTTCTGCCCTTGAGCCAGTGCCAGCCCAGCAAGCCCAGCAAGGCCTACAAGCCCCTAGTTCATTCTGCTCTCACCCTGGGGGGCAGCACCCATTTGTCAGGTGTACAATGCCTGCCAACCCCCTTGAAGGCAAGCAGTGTCAGAGCTCAGACCATATTTCTTGATGTTCATGACTATGCCCTCATACATAGCCAGAGCCTGGCACATATTTTGTGCTCAGTAAATATTGGTTAAATGAGGCCAAGCATGAGGGTTCACACCTGTAATCCCAGCACTTCGGGAGGCTGAGGTCAGAGGATAGCCTGATCCAGGATCGCTTAAGGCCTGTAGTTGGAGACCAGCTTGAGTAACATAGCAAGACCCGATCTCTACAAAAAAGTTTCCAAAAAATTAGCCAATGTGATGGTGTATGCCTATAGTCCCAGCTACTCGGGAGACTGAGGTGGGGGATAACTTGAGCCCAGGAGTTTGGGGCTGCAGTGAGCCACAATCATGCCACTGCACTCCAGCCTGGGCAACAGAGTGACGCCATGTCTCAAATAAATAAAAAATAAATAAGCAAACAAACAAATCTATTGAATGAACGAAACAAAAAAAAAGATTTGGAGAGTTTAAGTAACTGGCCAAACACCATGTGACTGATAACACCCAGAGTTGAAATTCAAGGTCAGAGTGATCTGACAGCAGAGTTGAACACTCCATTCAGGGGCTCAAGGAACCAGGACTCCATGTAAGGAAAGGCACTACTGACTCAGCCCCCAGCCCAGCCTGGGTGCCTTGATGCATGGCCTCAGCCTGGAGAAGTGGATATCAGCATCCTGGCCTTGCAGATGAGCACATGCTAGGGCTGAAACCCTGTCCAGGCCACACCCTCCCCAAGGTCAACGGGCCCCTCTCTGCATGACCCTCCAGGCCAGTTCTCTGAGCCACTGTGATCTTTGTCCCCAGACATAAGAGCTCTTTATCAAGGGTCTGTGAACGGTGCCATTATAAACATTTTTATAGATTCAGAGGAAGAAACCGCCTGCCTAAAGTCCCAGAACTGGTAACTAGAGGTGGGAGCTTTTGAGCTCAAGTCCCCAGCATGCCGTTGAGACCTGCAGTCACAGCCACCTCCTCAGAGGTACCTCCTCAGAGCACAGCAGCGTCACTAGAAGGCAAGCCCAGCAACTTTAGCCGACCCTAGCAACAACCGCCGAACCTCCCTCATCCCACCTCACAATTTCATTTCTTCCATGAAGTCCCCAGAATCGTGAGCCAGCAAAGAAACAAAAGATACAACAGGTCACTCAGAGCAGTGCTGTGCAGGGGGGCGGGGCAGGGAGGCCACCCAAACTGACTCCTTTCCTCCCTCTGGGCACAAAGGAGGCAGCGTGCTGTGGCAGGCTCTCCAATGATGCCTCCCACTCCTGCTCCTTCCAATTTCTCAGCAGGGTATAAGGAAAGGAGACCCCTGATCTAATGAAATGTTCCAGGAAGAGGGTAATTAGCTTCTTATCTGATTTGTCCAAACTACTTATCATAAACTATTCCATCAAATGGAACTGACTCCGCCACTGAACCAGAGCCGGTAATGAGGGATCACAGTACATCTGCTTTTCTTCTGTAACAGTGCTACCTATGTTAAAGGAGAAGCCATTTGCCCCAGTCTTGTCTAAGGCCAAGGCCTGCCCCTTGCTTCCTTTCCTAATCCTTCTCCAGTCCTTCCAATGCCACTCGCCAACCCAAGACAGGTGGATTTCCCAGGAACCTGGTGGCAATGAAGTTTGAGGCCCATCACCTTCGTGAGCTTCTGCCAGACCCTGGAAGGAACCTAGCAATACACACATAGGGTCAAATATTTTTTTGTAAATCTGCAAAGATAAGCTATTTTGACCAGTGTAGGGTAAGTGTTGGTTTGACCAGTTTTGTGTTACCACTGTTACTTCTCCTCCAGTTTAATACAGGCTGCCATGCCAGTGTAGACAAGATTCCCAGAATTTTCTCTGCCCCCCCCATATCAACTCACTCAACATTTACACAATCTGGTAAAACAGAAGTGATTTTGTGATATAAACAACTGTCATGGCATTAGACACCAGAAGACTATAGACAGTGGAGGAGACACAGAGGAAACAAAGGCCAGTCTATAGAAAATCCTTCCAAATCCTACAGTTCTCAGGAAATACACTTGAAAGAAGATTCCCCAAATTTGAAATGAATCCAACATTTGCATGTGACATTAATAAGCACACTCTGTGATATAAAAGGAAACAGTCTCACTGTTCACAGAAAACCAATTTGGGGTCAGGGATAGTAGATTAAAGACTGAATTGCCCTTCAGCAAATCATTTCATCTCTTCACCTCTAGAATGATCAATGATGGGGACTCCAATGGCTCGTGGAATGAGAAAATGCTTTGAGAACGACTCAGCTCTGTGTCACAGGTAGTTATTATCACCCTTGTCGTATTAACAACTTGGAATAATACTCTTGAACTTGCAGGTTCTGGAACATTAAATCACCCAGCTGTTCATAGGAATTGTCTTAGCACAAGTTGTGGATCTAGTTGGGAGTGGGAAACATTTTTAAATACAACCTTATTCATTAGGGAAGTTTTATCTTTGTGTTTCCTTGCATTTTGTAGCATGTGTGAAGCCTCCTTTCTGGTGAGGGTTTGCTGAGCCTGTTTCTCCCTGGAATTGTGTGCCTTATCTAAGAATGGCCTCCTAGCTGTGAGCTTCTTCAGGTGACATCAGCTCGCACTGCCTTCGCTATAGAGACCTCCTTCCCCCGGTCCAGTTTCCAAGCCCAAAAGGGAGGGGCACACACTTGCATTGGGGGTGGAGGGCTCCTGCCTGTTCCGTAACCCTTTCTCCCGGAGCCAGACACAGACTCCAAATATCATCTTTCTGCTACAGTTTTATCTGTCAACCCATTGTTCTCCATGGTATCACTCTTTTCTATTTCAGAGAATTAATTATCTGAAATTGCCAGAAATAACCTCCAATCTCACAGCAGTTACCCCTGCCCATTAGTGAAAAACTGGCGGCCGTCTCCCTCTCTGGAATTACTGTGCCATGAGGTCAAGCGTGGCAAGCACGGCAAACGCTGCCTGCCTCAGCGCCATGCGTATACTTTCAGATAATTACATAATTTTTCAAGGATTCCTGGGGATCCACTTCAGCTGCCCAATTTTATAAGTGAACTTTGACAATGGAAAATTGTGGGTAATTTCTGTTTGTTTGGGTACCGTTTCTATAGTAATACGAATAATTATTAATAAATGCAGAAAGTTGTACTAAGGGTTTGAGTAGATAAATAACCTTTTTTTAATGCTCACAATAGACAGCTAATGTGGAAAGAGGCATGTAAAGGACATCTCCTCGTCTTTTTATCTTTTTGTCTTATCTTTCAGGTGAGATATCATTCTCAATTTAATTAAAGTCTCGAGGAATACGGGCTGCCGGGCTGTATTTCTAGCAGGGATCCCAAATGCCAAGGAGTTTGTGAATTTCTCCAGCAGGAGAAGGGCAAAGGTCACCAGTATGATTTAAAGACAAGCATTTGCCTTCCCGCACCTGCCTCCAAAGGCTCAGCGGAAGGATCAGCACATCACAGACTCTGGGAAGGATGCAGAGTGTGCAATCGTACAATGATCCACTGTTTCCCTAGGTTCAAGCAATCAGAAGCCAGACTAGTGGAACCCCCTGAGGCCAGCACACATCTGTCTGTGTTCTGGTTGGATGAGCGGTGAGCTGAGCACCTGGCCTTCCTTCCTCCCACCGCTCACACCTGTCATGGGCCAGGCAGTGTACTGCAGATCAGGAATGCAACACCCAGTACCATGGACAACACCCATCTGGGGATCGGAGAGCTCGCCTATCCAGAGAAGTTTGGAGAAAGCTTCCACAGCACAACAAGCATCCCTGGGTTGATTTGGGTTCCCCTAGAGGTAAGATCCAAGGACTCAAGTCATTTATTTGGGAAGGAATCCCAGGCAACTCCAGCAATCCCAGACAATCCCAGGAGAAGTGAGATAGGGAAGGACAGGTAACAATACAGGGTGAGAGTCAGCAAATACTGAGTGGGAGTTCATCCCACAGGAGATTATCTGGGGACCAGCATAGAATATGCACCTGAGAGGTGCCCGCTTGAAGACAGAGAGAACTGGGGTGTTTATACACAGACCCCCAAGGGTGACTGATTTAAGGTTGCTCCTGGGTAGCACAGCAGAGTGGGGTAGCAGTTTGTGCAGAGTGGACAGGGCCATGTAGTCAGAGAAAACCCCGGACAGCCCAGACATGGTAGCTCATACCCATAATCCCAGCTCTTTGGGAGACCAAGGCAGGAGGATCGCTTGAGTCCAGAAATTCAAGACCATCCTGGGCAACCTAGCAAGACTTTATCTCTACAAAAAAATCCAAAAAAATTAGCCAGGCATGGTGGCACACACCTGTAATCCCAGTTACTTGGGAGGCTTAGGTGGGAGGCTTACCCGAGTCCAGGAGGACAAGGTTATGATAAGCCATGATCATGCCACTGCACTCCAGCCTGGGTGACAGAGTGAGACCCCAATTTAAAAAAAAGAAAACCCTGAACAAAAGGATATAGATACCACAAAGGCAGGTCTGAGGGTGCAGCACTCACATCCACTGAAGGCACTAAGATGGAGCAGGAATTAGGGGTGCCTTGGGAACCTACGGGAAGGCTTTCCAGTGAAAGAAAAGGACAGCTACACAGAGCCTGGGAAGATGGGAGGTATGCCCCAGAGGGAGGAGTGATAGAGAGAAGCACTGCATTTGCATGGGCCCAGAGCTAATATAAACAAGAGTGGGGGCCAGGCTTGCCAGCTCATGCCTATAATCCCAGCACTTTGGGAAGGTGAAGCACAAGGATTGCTTGAACCCAGGAGTTCGAGACCAGCCTGAGCAGCATAGCGAGATGCTGTCTCTATAAAAAAATTTTTAAAATAAGCTGGACGTGGTGGCTCAAGCCTGTAATCCCAGCACTTTGGGAGGCCAAGGCAAAAGGATTGCCTGAACCCATGGGTTCGCAACCAGCCTGGGCAACTTGGTGAGACCTCGTCTCTACAATAAATAAATAATTAGCTGGGCATAGTAGCATGCATCTTTAGTTCCAGCTACTTGAAAAGCGGAGACAGAAGAATCACCTGAGCCCAGCAGGTTGACACTGGGGTAGCTGTGAGTGTGCCAGTGTACTCCAACATGGGTGACAGAGTGAGACTCTGACTCAAAAAAAAAAAAATTAGCCAGATGTGGTGGCACATGCCTGTAGTCCCAGCTATTTGGGAGGTTGAGATAGAAGGATGGCCTGAACCCAGGAGGTCGAAGCTGCAGTGAGCCATGATCATGCCACTGTCCTCCAGCCTGGGTGACAGAGTGAGACCCCGGCTCAAAAAACAAATAAGAAGAGTGATTTCAGGGCCCTACAGGGAGCCTAATCTCACTGAGACTAATGTGAGAGAAGACAGGAAAGAGATGACGCTGATAGGGCAACTGAGGCAGACAACAGGAGGGCCCTACAATCACCAGAGGGTGCAGGAAAGAGTCTGAAGCAAAGGCATGAGGCGAGCCAGTCACATACTCTGAAAGAGTCTATTCAAAAGATACCTGCTTGGATTATAGGCTGAGCCACTAAGCCCAGAGCCCAGCAGGTCGACACTGGGGTGGCCATGAGCATGCCACTGCACTCCAGTCCAGGCGACAGAGTGAGACTCCAACTCAAAACAAAAAAAAGGATGCATGTATATGCATGTTTATTGCAGTACTATTCACAATAGCAAAAACGTGGAACCAACCGTGCTGCCCATCAAAAGTGGACTGGATTTTTATAATGTGGTACATTTACATGATGGAATATTACACAGCCATAAAGAAGGACAAAATTATGGACTTCACAGCAACTTGTATGGATTTAGAGTCTATAATACTCAGTGATCCGTTACAGAAACAAAGAATCGAGTACCACATTTTCTCACTCATAAGCGGACCCTGAACATTTATAATAATTCTACATGAAAGGAACTGGTGGTAGCAGGACACTGCCAGGGGAGAGGGAGGCACATAACATCACTAAGGGTAACTGATCTCAAATCGGGCAAAGTGGGGACCAAAGAAAGGCCCAAACTTTGCCTGTATGGCTGCTTATGTACCTAATCCTGAATTGTACCCCACATCTTTAAAATAATAATACTAATAAGCTGTGGGAAAGGCAGCTTGGGTTAAGGATACCAGGCAGGAGTTGCTTCAGCAGCTTACAGGAGAAAATGGAGCCTGAGCCGGGAACAGTAGTGGGGCTGGACAGAGGTGGTTGGTTAGGAGGGAAAATCACTCAGGCCTAGGAGCAGGGGCACTGACAGAGTTGGGCAGATGCTAGCATCGCTGTTTAAACAAGGGAACCTCAGCACACTTCAGGGAGATGAAGGGTAGGACTAGCCAGCCAAAGCAAGTGATATGGCCATAAAGCTTAGAACCTCCTCTGGGAGAATCAAACGTATCTTCTCCCTGGTACCGGCACTGTGTTCTGCAAGAGGAGGATAGATCCAATGCCCCAAGACCAAAAGTCTTTACTTTCACCTGTTCTTGAACAACAGTCATCTGGTGCTGAGGCTGAGCTGTTATCACAACAAGGGTTCAGTGAGGCCCCGATGCTCACTGCACAGAAAGCTAACCACTACTAGGAAGAAGGCTTTTTATCTTGGTGGTTTCAGCCAAGGAGAATGGAAGGTTCATTCTCAGATCTGTCTCCCTGTCCCACTGCATTCAGGGGTTTATATAGTGGGGCAGAAATGTAGAAAACACAAAGTAAGAAGGGGGAGGAAGAGGAGTTGGTCAACAGGAATGGGGGGGAGTAAGGAAGAGGAGTTGGTTGGTCCATAGAAATTAGGGAGTGGGAAGGAAGAGGAGCTGGTAACCGGGAATTGGGGAGGGATAAGGAAGAGGAGTTGGTAAATGGGCATTGAAGGCGGGGAGGAGGAAGAGTTGGTCAACAGGAATTGGGAAGGAGGGCTGGCATCTCATTGTCTGGATGCCATGATCTAGTGAGTTTCAGTTCCTTGACGCTATAGGCCTGAGGGTCATTTTCCTGAGAAGGGAACTCAAATAAGACAAACTTAAGTTTCAAGTTTAAGACCAGATGTTCAATTTCTATGTGTATCCAAAAGCCTGTAGGCATTCGCTCTGTGGAGAGGTCTGGCCTGTTTCAGAGCTGCTCACCCATCTTCTCTGTATATCATCTGACTCTCAGATCCAGCTGCCAGCTTGGGCTCAGCCAAGCTCACCTCCCAGACACTAATCTTATGTTTAAAATGACAGTTGGGGCAGGATCTGGCCTAGCAACTTTGTTCTGAACATCATGTAGCTTCTTTTCTCTACAACTCCGTTTGCACTGCAGGATTTCAAACCACCCACTGGCCAGCGAAGGAAGCCTAGCCAGATTGTTAGTGTTCCTTCTCAGTGCATCTATTAGTGAATAATTCCAATGTGCTTTCTTGGGATGGTTTGACCAGAATCTGCCACTTACTTAGGCGTTTCATGAGATGATACCCTGAACTGGTCAGTGAGAAACAAAAGGTACCCCTCACCTGTCAGCAACCTGTGGGATGCCACCGGCGCATTTGTCACAGAAGACACACCGTAGTGTTTGTTTTCTGCTGGGAGATATAATTAAAAGGCTGTGATGCCGTGTATGGTCTTCAGGGACCATGGGTTATGAAGTCACTGTTTTCACTGTTTCTTCCTGCTTCTGATGCTACTGATTGAATATTCATCAGTCATGAAGAAGCTGAGTGAGCAATTAGGATGTACTTTGTGCAGCACCAGAGCAAGACCTCTATGATGCCAGGCGGGGTCCTCTGGTTATAATGCAAACCACGGAAAGCCACAGATAGAACATGGGGAAAGGAGTTTGGCAGGATGTTTCAGGTTACTCAGAGAATGGAAGAGAAAAGCCGAACAACCATGTCCCAAGAACAAAGACCCAGGCCCAGCTGGGGATCTCCACTGTGGAACCCGTTACCTAAACACCATGGGTTCAGTCAGGTCTCCTGGAATGCCACACAGAAAGCCAATAGCTGAGACAATGAGTGTTGCTGGGCTTTTTATTTGAGGGATGTAAGACAAGGAGACTGGAAGATTCAGTGTCAAATCCACCTCCCTATTCCACTGAAGTCAGGGGTTTATACTGGAGACCAGGAATGTAGAAAACAGGAACTAGAGAGGAAGAAGGAAGAGGAGTGAGCAAACAGGAATGGGAGAGGAAGGAAGAGGGGTTGGAAGACAGAAATTAGAGGGGTGAGGAAGAGGAGTTGGTCAACAGGATCTCGGGATGGGGAAGGAAGAGGAGTTGGTAAAGTGTGGGGGGCCTGGCAGCTCATTGCCTGGATGCTATGACCTGATGAGTTTCAGTTTCTGGATACTAAAGGCCTGAGAGTCGATTGCCCAAGAAAGGAACTCAGATAAGACAGGTGTAAATTTTAAACTTTAGACTAGGGAGGGTCAATTTCTATGTTTATTCAAAAAGAAACTGTAGCCATTAGTTCTATGGGGAAGTTGGCCCAGTTTCAGACCCAGTGTCCCCAGGCTCTCGCATCCCACTTGTGCGGGAGAATCTGTGCTCGCACGTGGTGAGTCCACCCACTCAGGCTCTTCCCTCCTGCCATCTTATCTTGGGCTTAGACACACAGTCAGCTCTTAGAAGATCCTCAGTGCCTCTGTCAGTCTGGGAGTTCATTTGTGGAATAAATGCTTTAAAATGTCACTAATAGACTATATAAACTAGGGGAGAGATCTCTTTCACCATCACCAATTTGGGTAATTGGTGGGAGGGAGAAGAAGTTTCATGAGAAAGTTTTTTGTAGGTCCTATGTTTTCATTCAAAATGAAAAAAAAAAATGGAAACTTCATCAAATCCCATAGGGAAAGTAGGCTTTCAAATGTTGGTTACCTGACCATCTAAGACCTGCAAGGAAAATTCAGCCACCCCGTTTTTGTAAATAAAGTTTCATCAGAACATGCCACACCCATTTCTCTACATGGCTGCTTCCACCTGAGAGTAGAGTTGGATAGTGGCAAGAGACCATATGACCCTCAAAACCGAAAATGTTTGCTACCTGAACCTTTACAGAAAACGTTTGATGACCCTTGGTCTAGAAGAACATCAAGAAGACAAAGCTACTGCATTCTAGTTTCTAAATCATGTGGCATTCCGGCATAACTGTGAGGAGGCTCTAGAGAAAGAGCACATCCTTTCTCTTAGAATCCCTTGAGACCAAGGCATCAGAAGGATGTGTTAGCGCAGATCAGCCTTAGCTTCACAGGTCCCTCCTGGGGCTGGTGCAAACAGTCACACAACCCTGCTAGTTTCTTCCTTAACTTTCTCAGAGGAAGTGCCCACCATTAAAAATCCAGACCTGCATTTAAACTCTGATTCCTTCTAATGCAACCACAGAAACTCACTAAACTCCCCCTCGCCTCAGTTTCCTCATCTGAAAAGCTCGGGCATTAGTATGTCTCTTAGATGGGAGCCACTGTTGGGGTTAAAGGTAACCATTTGTGGGAAACAAGTGTGGGGCCCACCTGTAGAAGATACCCCAAAATACTGCCTTCCAATTTCCTCACATCCCTAACATCAGTGATGTGCTGGTAAGTGTTTAACAACCAGATTTTTTTGTGGTGGGGAGGGAAGCTCTGACTTGTTACAACATTTCCCAATTGTCATGATGCAAAGTGCCTACAGTGGCTAATTCCAAGCCACAGATGGAACATCACAACCCAGAGCAGGAAAGAGATGCAAACAGTCTGGTCTCATGAGCGATGTGAGCCAGCCCCAACACATCACTGTGAAAGTTAAGATTTTAGCAGGTTTCTTAGAAGTGCAATGCACTACAGAAGTGCACAGATGTTTTGTTTGTGGGCCATGGCCCGCATGTTTGCTGGGACCCCTCGTGTGAGCTGAAGCCCACTTGCCTCAGTACAAGGTTCAACCAGGAAGGCAGCATGCTGGTTCTGTGAATCCTTTCCCCATTTTCTTTTATTTTTAATTTTAATATTTTTAGAGACAGGATCTCCCTCTACCACTTAAACTGGAGTTCAAGGGTGTGATCATAGCTCACATTGCAGCCTCAAACACCTGGGCTCAAGCAATCCTCCCGCCTCTACCTCCTGAGTGGCTGGGGCTAGATATAGGCTCGTGCCACCACCAAGCCCAGCTAATTTTTTCTTTCTTGTAGAGGTAAGATCTCACTATGTTGCCTAGTCTGGTCCCTCCATTTTCACTGACTAGGGTCTGCACCACTACAGTCTATGACCTCCTGGACTCAGATGCCTCCGGAAATAGAGTGTTTGAGGCCCAAGACATGAGCTTTCTGCTGGTATCCTCATCTTGGATTGAGGCAGAATCTTATCTTAAAATGCTGGGTATCCAACAGCTGGATGAGGATCAGCTTCACCTCTCACTAGAACCACCTGTGGCCTTTTAGGTGCACACCTGAACCAAAGAATGCACTCCTTCCTGGACCTGTGGCTTTGACTTTAAAATCTCTACGGAGAAAAGGACACTTTCCCTGCTCTTCCCCACTTTTTTTTGACCAAGCACCCCACCCAGGCTGAGGGAGAAGAGGCCCCTAGGAAGGTGAGGGCCAAATCCACACAGTCTAGCCAGGCACTGGAGACAGGCTTTGAGGATCACTACCTTCTGTCCCATTGCTGGGGAGACTTCATCATCTACACTTCTGGGCCAACTTGGCTTATTTCCTGCAGGCCTGGAGACACAGAACTTTAAGGAGTAAGTTATCCCATAAATAGATAAATAGTTTATACTGGGCCAGGCACAGTGGCTGATGCCTATAATCCCAACACTTTGAGAGGCTGAGGTGGGAGAATAACTTGAGTCCAGGAGTTCGAAACCAACCTAGGCAACATAGCAATACCCTCATCTCTGAAAAAAAAATACAAAAATTAGCCAGGTGTGGTAGCACACATGCTTGTAGTCCCAGCTACTTGGGAGGCTGAGGTGGAAGGATCATGTGAGCCCAAGAGCTTGAGGTTGCTATGAGCCAGGATTGCACCACTGCACTTGTGCTTGAGTTACAGAGTAAGATTATGTCTCAAAAAAAAAAATAACATTCATCTCACTTGGTATAGTCACAGCTTCCTGTTCTTTGTCTCCCATTTTGCAACTCAGCCCTATAATGCACCAGATTCCCTGCGGCCTCTGCCAGTGGTGTTGGGCTCTCATTTCAAGGTATTGTGGTGCCTGGTGTTTTCAGGGAAACTGGTGTGATCATCTCCATGGAACTCATTCCAATGAGAATGCGCTACTTCTGTGAGTCAGGAACAGATAATATGCCCGTTGATTTTAATTTTTTATAAGGAATAATGATACCCGGTAGGGTATGAATTACACTGTTCTTTTTTTCCCTCTCTGCAATCTACATTACAGCGTTTTTCATCAATTCAAAGCATTCAAATAAAGATCACCTCGCTTACCTGGATAATTATATCTATCAAGGAACACTCGCCGCTGCGCAGAGCCGGGAAGGCGATGCTGACTATTTGTTTTGAAGTGCAACCAAGGAAAAGAGTATGTATAGAAACAGCGTGCGGGCATTCCAGTGCCACCGTGTTCCCTGGTAATGGGTCCATTAATGAAATAGCAGTTTGATTTTCAATCACACTTAATGATACCTTTTGTGTAACCAACATTCATATATACGATATGTTCAAATGGCCTTTATGGGAGGAGGGACCAGAGGCAGGAAGGGGGACAAAGGGGCTGGAGGGGATGATATTTTTCAAGCACAGTTCAAAGAAAAGCAGCAACATCTCTTAATTAGAGCCATAACCAGAAGAATCTGTGACAGCTACTGCAGACACATCAGATGTATTCTGTGGGTCTTCAAAAACTAGGATTGCCTGTTGCTGTTCTGGCTACTCTTGCAATATAATGTTTGAAAAACATAAAGCACATCCCAGTGGCAGACTAGGTCCCCAAGTACCCTACACTTCCCAGTGCCTCGTGCAATCTGGACCATGTGAAAGGGAAATAAAATCTCAAAGCCCCAGTCCCACCATGCCAAAGGAAAACACTAAGCTTGGAAACTGAGTCACGTGCAAAACACTGCCTTTCTTTTGTTCCCAGATAGCTGTAGTTTCACATGCTTAATTTACCTTATGTGCAATGTAGATTTGCATAATTGACTCCCCTCTTCACCTGTAACATGGATTCAGTGAGCATGAATCAAAGTCTCACAAGAATTTAACCCCTTGCTTCTTTGTCTACCAGTTTTTTTTTTCTTTCTTACCTTCCCTCCTGCTCACTCTTTTCCCTTTAAATACTGAAGTCCTGAAAACCTTCTTTGAAAAAAGTACAGGACACAGATCCTACTGCAGCTTGTGCTTCCTTTTCCTGGGTACATCCTTAACCTTGGCAAAATAGACCTTGAATGTATTGAGATCTGTTTCTATCACATTTTGGTTATAACTGTTAGAGTGTTAATGTCTGGAGAGACAGGGATGAGCAAGGGAAGTCAGCCTAGGCCTTGCCCCTATCTCAGGAAACCCATCTGCCCCACCCCAGCCAGCAGGTTGGCAAATCTGTGACCCTAAATGCAAGGAATGCAAAGACGGAAGCCAAATGGTCACCCCACCACGTGAAACCAACCAGCGTGTCCCTCGGTAGAATGTGTCATGGAGCCATGAAGAGAATCACTTTCTGTCAGTTGCTTAATCTGACAGCAGGTGAAGAAGAGACTTTCGAGACTGCTATGTTTGGTCCCAAACACACAGAGACGCAAAGGAAAACATTGGGGACTGGGAAGGAGAGACAGGGAGAGACCTCCGGGTTCCTGCTGGCTTCCCCAACCTAACTGTAAGATAAGAATAGTGCTGGGTGGTAGTAGGAGAATCGACAATACCAGGCAGCAGTTAAGAAGTCATATGACTCAGTGCTGGGTGCAGTGGCTCAAGCCTGTAATCCCAGCACTTTGGGAGGCAGAGGCAGAGACGAGAGGATTGCCTGAGCCCACAGTTCAAGACCAGCCTGGGCAACTTGGTGAGACCTAGTCTCTAAAAAAAAAAAAAAGTCATGTGACTCATAAGGACCTATCACAGGCTCCAGAGGCCTGCTTACAAGATTCATTGTCTGCCACAGGCCAGTGAGTAAAGCCAGTAAAAAACTAGTTTAATTCAACATGGAGATGGAGTGACCAGCAAGTGACCTCCAATCTCATTACATCTTCATACTGAGTGAAACACCTATCAGCCCCATGACAGTTCTGGGTGTGACCCAATATGGGCAGAGACAGAGGAGGGTACCCAATTCTGGGAAAACCCTTCCTCTTTCCTGGAAAACCCATGTATCTTCTACCCCTTAATATGAATATTCTACCTCTTAATTAGAAATAACTATAAAAGTAAGGCCCCGAACCCTGTTGGGCTTGACCCACTCTCTCATGCAAGCCGTCACCTCCTCTTTCCTGAGTGTGTACTTTCACTTTACAATAAAACTCTTTTGCTTTTCCTTTCATTTTGTCCTGGCCTGGCCCCTAATTCTTTCTTGCAGCTATGTCAAGTGCCTGTATACTGGGCTGAGATTGAGGGTCTCACTTGCCTCAGGAGGCCCTCCATTGCCCACTGGTGTCAGCTGCATCCCTCCATGCCACACTGGTGTCTTCCTGACCTTGGGTTTTATTCTGTCTTCTTGGGTCTTTGTCATCAATCTGCCTGTGTTCTTGAGCTACAAGAAGATCATGGAGCCCAAACTGTGGCATGAGGTGCTCCTTCAGGTGGCCACTCCTAGAGGAGAACTCCATCAATGTGAATTCCTCAGAAACACACCTTCCAAAATGAATACCTTTTTTTCTGAGTCATGGTCTCACTCTGTTTCCCAGGATGGCGTGCAGTAGCATGAGCTCGGCTCGCTGCAGCCTCAACTTCCTGGGCTCAGGTGATCCTTCCACCTCAGCCTCCCAATAACTGGAACAAGCTGGGACTACTGGCCACCATGTCTGGCTAATTTTTTGATTTTTTCATAAATGCAAGGTATTGCTATGTTGCGCAGTCTGGTTTTGAACTTCTGGGCTCAAGCAAACCTCCCATCTCAGCCTCCCAAAGTGCTGGGTTACAGGCATGAGCCACTGTACCCAGGCACGAGCACCATTTCTTCTGAAAACCTCTGCCCTTGAGCTATAGGGTAAAGAAATTTGGACCCAAGTATTTGATTCAATATCTAGATGGTTAGATTTTCTTTGACTGGACTGGCAGCCCTAAGACATCCCACACCCATCACACACAATGAGCCTGACAATGGAAAAATATCCAAAATCTGCCAAAATATGTTTGAAGAGGTTTATTCTGAGCCAAGTATGAGTGACCAAAACCTGAGGCAGGGTTCCAAAAGTTCCCAAGAATGTGTGCCCAAGGTTGCTGAATTATAGCTTAGTTATATGTATATTAGGATGACAGAAATTACACACAAAAAGCATATTAATCAACACATGTAAGGTTTATATTGGTTTGGCCCAGAAAGGCAGGACATCTCTGGGGAGGGAGCAGAGAGGAAGCTTACAGGTCACAGGTGGATTAAAAGATTTTCTGATTGGCAATTGGTAGAAAGAGATAGCTCTGTCTCAATAATTTAAAATCAGTAAAATAAATGCTTGAGTTAAGTTAAAAGAGTTTGTAGAAGTCAACATTTTCAACATGTAGATGAAGACTCTAAGTAGCAGGCTGCAGAAGGAATAGGTTCCACAAGTCTTAAAAGGTGCCCAACTCTTCCTAAGAAAGGAGATTTTGTGCAGGTGTAAGTTTACCCAAGAGTTGGCTTTGCAGGGTCATTTTAATATATGTCAAAGAAACATCATTTGGGGTAAAGTATTTTTTATTTCTTCTTTATTTGCTGTATCAGCGATCAGTGGGGAGGAGAATCAGACTTCAGACTCTCATAAAGATCTTACAAGATCTCTCACATGCGCAGTTCACAATAGGATTCACACTCTTATGAGAATCTAATGCCATAGCTGATCTGACAGAAGAAGAAGCTCCACTTGCTGGCTACTCACCTCCTGCTGTGTGGCCCTGGTTCCTAACAGGACAAGACCCAGGGAGTTGGGGACCCCTGTGCTATATAACATTATACCAGTTGGGTTGGAAAGTAAGACATGTTATATAGGTTAATTTTAAAAATCTGCCTGATGAGACTTTATGGTCTATAGGATGTGAATTAGAGCAAGAGGAAAATAAAAGTCAGAGTTTAGTCCCAAGTCAGCCAGCCAGCCATTGGAGTTAAGGCATGGAGCGCTCAGAGCGTCCTGTTCATAAGGGATTGTCAGGGGTTCTGCTGTGGTTTTCCTGGACCTCTGTCTTAAAATCTCATTTGTCTAATCAGCGGGTTGCACTATGAAGCTGGATATTTTGAATGGTGTAGATTTTATTTTGGATCATTTTTTCTCTTCTACTTAGAAATTGATGGTTGCCATTCCTACCTTGCACTCCCCAAGTTTTTACGTCTCTGAAAAAGCTTCTATTGATCTGGAAGCCAGCCATGCACTCACCCTGCTGGGATTGTCTGAAACCAAAGACTGCCTTGAGCCCTTAGGAAATCCCTTCTCTCTATACAGCCTCATTTATAGGCTAATCCACAGTCCTGGCCCTTTAGCTGGGAGCGAGACCTTGCTTATAAGGTCAGTAGTATCTTTCTAAGCAGAAAGTTCAGGCCACGTTTTCCAACATCTGGCCCCAGATGCCAGAGGAGCAGCCAAAGTTACTGCATCTAAAGCATCTTTGGATTTACCCAAAGGACATAGCCATAGACCTATGTACAAAGATATTGTGATGTTGTAAAATATTTATTTGTATTTCCCCGTTTCCTCGCACACAAATCCTAAAATCCTAGGATTCTCCAAAGAGATGTGTCTTTTTGTATGCTAAGGAGATGACTGGTGGTTGCAAGCCTACAGGCAGCTTCAGGATGGGATATGGTCACAGGAAAGTCCCCACACTAGACAACAGGGTTGAGGTTTTCAACCAAGGCAAGATTAGAGGGTTGAGAGGGGAGTAGGCTGAGAGTTAAGTCCGTGACCAAAGGACAGTGATTTACTCTGTTATGCCTCAGTAATGAAGCCTCCAGAGTGAAAATGAGCTTCCAGAAACTGAACACGGTTTTTGGAGGGAGGAGAGGGAACGGAAGCCCCGTACCTTTCCGCCATACCTTGTCTATCCATGCTGCATCTGGTGTTCATCGGTAGTCTTGCAATATCCTTTATAATAAACCAATACAGGAGTGTTTCCCTGAGTTCTATGACCCACTCTAACAAATTAAGGGAACCTGAGGAGCTGGTGGTAGGAATCTCAATTTACAGCAGGTCAATCAGGGTCAGAAGTACAGGCGAAACAACCAGGGGCTTGTGATTGGCATCAGAAGTGGGATGGGGGAACAGTCTTGGAGACTGGATACTCCACCTCTGGGACCTGAGGTGATCTCCAGGTAGACAGTGCCAGAACTAGACTGAATTAGAGGACACCCAGCTGGTGTCCACTGCAGAACTGCTTGCTTGCTTGATGTGTGGGTGAGGGGGGCAGAAACCCCACATATTTGGTCACAGAAGTCTTCTGTGTTGATTGTCAAGTGAACATGTAGGGGAAACTGAGTCTGGTTTTTCCCTACAGACACAGAGGTGTGCACTATGACATGGTTAGTCACAATAAAAATTTTCATATAGCTGGAGTGTTCTGCAGTAAGAGACAAGTTGTAAAAAGTTATGCCACAACTGCATGACAGAACATGAAACAATTATTGCCTAGTCAGACCAGAGGGGTTTGTGATCTGGTGCTGTGCAGAAGATGCAAAGAATTGCACAGAAATTAGATTGAAAAATATAGTTTACTTAGAAAGTGAAAGGAGGGACTCCAAGAAACTCAGAATAAACTTCATTCACATTTTGCCTCACCATAACCATTTTTTCTTAGACTGACACGCTTTGAATCCAGCACATGCTAGATGTAGATAGATAAATTTCTAATAGGCAGGTTTTAGGAAGCATTCAGGCATTTTACTGCAAGCCAAGCCAGCCGCCTACCCCACCCCTTTGGCAAATCTTTGTCAGATGCAAGACAAGGACAGCCCAACCATTCAATTCATGGTTTACCATAATAATCTGTAAAAAGCATTCAGGTTCCATGTTGAAGGCAGAAGGTAAAAGATCACGTTTAGTTGGCTGAAGTCATAGAAATGATAAGACCACCTTTTTGCTAAGGAACTTGTGGATTGGAAATGTCTGACAGGTCTCTTGCAGTAAAACCTCTCCCCTTGTCTCCTCCCATGCAGCCCACCACCATGACAGCAATCATGTGACTAACCCACCCATCTGCCTACTGTCCATCACCTGATATCTTTAATTGCACTTAACTGCCCCTTCATGGTGACATGGAACAGACTATCACCCAATCACCTTAACAACCTTCCCCCATCAAAGGGAAGGGCTAAGAGGACTCAACCATGAGCATCCAGCCAACATTGCCTTGTTAAGCTATAGTGTGGCCATGTGCTCTTTGAGCTATGGCCAGGCCATGTTTTCTTAAACTTTGGCCCCCTCCTCTCCCTTGAGGAGGGGATTCCCCTCTTTCTCTCTCTCTCTCTTTCTAACTTAGTTTTTAAATAAACTCTATTTCCTAATCTAACTTCTGTGCAATTCTTTGTATCTTTCATGTGGCATGGGATTGCACACCAGACACCCACACCCCAGCAAGCCTGACCTAACTTTCTGAAGGCTCTGCTGGGAATGTGACCCAACAAAAAGGAAATTAGAGAGAGAGAGAGGAGATTCACCTCCCAAGGTAGGGGAAGGCACCAAAGCTTAGGGAAACATGGTAACTATAGCTCACTGAACACATGGCCTGGCCAGTTCTTATTAACAAAGACAATGGCAAATGATGGCCTGAAGGTGAATGCTTTTAAAACATTCCCTTTGATAGGGCAGACTGTTATGACAATTTGGTGGTGGTTTGTTTCACTTCATTATGAAGGGCAGATAAGCACAGATGCTGACATCATGAGATGGACAGCAGGCAGATGGGTGGACCGGTCACAAGACTGCTGCCACGGTGATGGGGTCTGTCTGTGTCATGAAGGTCATGAAAAGCTGATTAATTAGGTTAATTTGGTTCTTATGGGTGGAGACGAATACTTGAAATAGAAAAGCTAATTAGTACAAAACAAGCTAGGGAGAGGGTTGTAAGACAATTATCAATAACTACTTCTGAGAAACTGTTTCTGTCCTTGTCTAGTGATTAGAGGGTAAATTAGAGTGAACTACAAGAAAAATATGACAAAGCTAAGCAATGTTACAATGACTGCTCTTTGACTATATTGACTCAATTTTATCCTTTCAATTACCAAATTCATTCTCAAAAAATATTTTGAATATGGGAAATTCTCATGCCACATGAATACAAGAAGAAAACAAGAAAAAGCAAGACAGAAATGTATGAGTAAAAGATCGTCCAAATCTTGTAATGCATACACACTTACATCTGGGTAACCCCAAAGTTGGCAAGAGGGATTGCAAAGAGGTACCCAGGGGTGCTGAAGATTTTAATTTTCTTCTGAATGATCTCCTTTATTTTCCAAAATCTCTATAAAACACACATTTATTTTGTAATTTTAAAAAGTCATAGTTTGTAAACATAGAAACTTTGGAAATGTAGTACCAAAGGCTACACTGTCAAGAGATTTGGAACATGCTTTTGAGTCACCATAATGAGCTCAGGAAAGATGCCTTCTTTAGCCCGAGGGCACCAACATCATGTCTTGGACATCCATGTGCAAGATTTGCACATTTCAAAATCATACAAAACCGATGCTCAGTGAGTAGCATCCTCCCTCCCTACATACATGGTTTCCCACCCCAGGCATCCTCGCACCCACATGCAGGGGGATGAGATCCAGGTGTCCACCTGCAGTTCCCTGGAGAAGACACCTGGACTTTCTCAGTCTTCCAACCTGCCACATGGGAGGAAGAGCACCCCCAGCACAGTGCAGGGACACGCTTGCGATCGTGCCCACCCACAAAGTGTCATCTTCCCACAGGTCAGCCCTGGAAGCAAGGCTCTCCATCCAGTTACCACCTGCTCCTCTCCCACCACCTCACCCTGCCAGGACCAGCCACAACCTCCAGGTTCAACCCAAAGACCCTGGGGCAATTCGTTTGAGTAGCAGCACCCACTTGAGGTGCTATGCCAGGGCCAGACTCACATCATGGGGAGAGCGGATGCAGGAGTTCCAAAGCCTAGACACTCTAAAGGCAGCCATCTGGAGAGCAGAGTGCTGCAGGGGCCCCACCAGCTAACAGACAGCACCATCAGAGATGGAGGCAGCTTCCAGCAGCCGGCAGCCAGGTGACCCAGTGTAGCATCTGGAGCGTGTCCTTGTTAAGACCACAAAGCGGTTTTTGCAAATATTAGTTGCATCACTTCATTCCTTCTCATTGGAAAGCATCATGGATTCAAAACAAAGGACACAGCTTTTTTTTTCTGAGTCTGGATCTCACTCTGTTGTCCAGGCTGGAGTACAATGGCATGATCATGGCTCACCACAGCCTCAACCTCCTGGGCTCAGGAGATCCTCCTGTCTTAGTCTCCCGAGTAGCTGGTGCATGCCACCATACCAGGTTAATTTTGATTTTTTTGTAGTGATAAGGTCTCATTATGTTGCCCAGGTTGGTCTCGAATACCTCCTGCCCCAGCCTCCCAAAGTACTGGGATTACAGGCATGGGCTACTTTGCCTGGCCAACAACACTTTTTTAAAAATCTCCTAATCTCAAACGTCTAATTTTAGTTTGCCTTGACCGCTTATTTAATCGCACATCTTCTAACTGAAAAGTCCTTCCTCGAGCTCCCACACAGCTCCCTACACTTTCTTCTTGGTGGGGTGGGGAGAAGAGAATGAGGGTCAGAGAGACTCTCAGCTCTCAACACTCGGTAAGGGCTGCGTCTGCCATTTTCCTCTGGCATGCGGTATTTCCTTGTTATACCGAACTGATGAAATAAGTGAGAAAAACTCAGGAAGGGGTGGACTTGGGGAAAACATTTAAAAATGTAACATTGCCACAATTAAAAATGTTACTATGACTCTGATTCAAGAGAGAAGTTTATTTCCTTTTTTCTTACGGGTTCTGGTACTTTTAATAGAGCCACGACCTCACACAACATAGAGTTCTCCTTGGATTAATATCTTTGGAAATTAAGTTGATTTATAACCAATTTTCCCCTCATTTAAACAGCAACCTGCAAGGGTTCCTCTGGAGAACCCACAGAATCTGAGAACTGATGTGTTGCCGAAATTGCTCACTGACGCAGAATCTTTGCAAACATGTACATATGGCGGTGGGTGCTTCAGGGAGAAAAATCACATATTTCCTTGTACTACACTCCTTTCTCAATTTTGGAGTTTTGAATGCACTTTGCCGGGGATGAGGAAACTAGAATTGGATCATTATAAAGCAACCCTATCCGAGTTCCCATTTCCCAAAGTCACCACCAGTGTTTATCTACCCGTCCCCAGCACATCCTCCATGTTGTGAGCAGTGAATGTGGGTCGGGGTCGCAAAGGTTTGGAAAATCTCCTTTCACATTCAGTGATCCTGAGACACAGTTCCCTACAGCAGAGCTCTTGAATGACAGAAGCCAGTCCTTTCTCGATGGCCAACGTTGAAAGGTGGGAAGTGTTTTAAAATGGTCCATCAGATGCCACCGCAGATGAAAAAAAAAAAAAGGAATGGATCCGGTGGCACCTCCATCCCTTCTGCTGAGAAAGTATCTTGTTTCAAGATTTCAGGCTGACCTGGGATATGCCATGTTGGCTATGTGAGTGCACAGTGTCTCTGTGGCAGGGACAGATCGTGGGCAGGCAGCCATTCCTAAACCTGGGTAGTAACTGATCACACCAACCCCCAATGGCTGCGCTTTTGTGTCACGGGCCAGGTCCTCATCATCCCTAAGACGTCCCAGCACCTCCATGAGGTCCTGACCTCATCGCCCCATGGTCATGGACAAGGACATGGAGGCTCGAGAGACCCAGCAGCTTGCTTTAAGCATCACACCAGCTGAGTGGCACCCATGGTGGCTTTTTGACTTTTTTTCCCATGGTAGCATTTTAAATGCTACATCCAACATAATCTGTGCTCCATGATAGACTCTGTACACTGTCCGTAAGTTCTGCTGAGGCAGATGGATTTCTCTGGAAACTATGGTCCCTGGCACAGTGCAATATTCGATAGACATTTACCTAATGAATGAATGAGTGTATGCTCATAGCCATTTTATACTAATGTAGGTCACTCCAGGCTCCATGAACTCTCTCCAGACCAAGAAACAACTTCCCAGAAGTATTTTTGCACGGCCTGCCAAACCTTTGCTGTTGAGACGTTTCTGATGGTCAGCCGCAACACCCTCAAATTTTCTGCCTCTTTCTGATTCTTATGGGTCTCTAATGGCCAGTTCCTTTCCTTGAAGAGCTGTCCCCACGCAGGCCAGAGGCTGTGGCTTGGTGGGGCAGTCGCATGGGCTCGTCATCGCCCCAGGTCTCCACAGGGTAGTGCCCTCCCTGTCTCAGAGCGGCTCTGGCCAACTGGATTCGGCCCAAGAGCAGCCTGGAGCCAGCCGGCTGGGCCCGCAGACATTGATGAGCCCTTTTAAAGGAAAAGCCATCAACGCTGCTTCCTCCATGTCCTCTGCCCACACCAGGTTGGTCATCACAGTGGAAGTGCACTTTGGAAATAATTCTGATCCATGGGGTTTCATTTCTCTGCAGCTCAAATTCCAGAGATGTTGTTTGAAATCTCATTTTGATAATAACAGGAGCAATTAAAAATTAATATGAGCAGCTATTATTTATCGAGTGCAGGTTAGATGCCAAGGGCTTTTCCAAACACTTCCCTGCACTGCTGGGCTGAATCTTAACAGCAGTTGGCTCCTGTTTTCATTCTCCTTTTAAAGGGAAGGAAACTGGTGCTTTGAGAGTTCAAGAAAGTTGCATTTTTCCCCCCAAATGTGGCCAAGAAATGGCTTGTCCTAGATTCCCGTCAGGTCCAAATGCTATACTTCCCAATGGAAACTTTGCACCAAGACAGCTCCCACAGACCTTTCTCTGCTCACAAGCTTGTAGCTCCATGATGCTGAGTCCTCCCTGTCCAGACTTCAACTACAGTTACAAGGCAGGTTCTGACTGCAGACCCAACACTCTCCCAAATGGGGCTCAGGAACGGACCCAAAGTTCAGCCTGAAGGTGAGTTCTTCTTGGGCATGACCAGAGCAGATTTTTCACCCTCCTCCCCGTCTCACTCCCCAGCCCTTTCTGAGTCTCCAGTGTCCTTTATGTCACTCTCTATGACTTTGCAGACTCTTAGCTTAGCATCAACTTTTAAGTGAGAACATGCGGCATTTGGCTTTCGGTTCCTGCGTTACTTCATTCAGGATCATGGCCTCCAAGTCAATTCAAGTTGCAGCATAAGACATGATTTTGTTCTTCTTATGACTGAACGGTATTCCAGGGTGTGTGTGTGTGTGTGTGTGTGTGTGTGTGTGTGTGTGTGTGTATACTCACATTGTCATTATCCACTGATCAGTCAATGGGCATTTAGGTTGATTCCATATCTTCGAATGGTCATTAATAAAAACTAGAAAACATGATAGATGTTGGTGTGGGAAAAGGGAACGCTTATACACAGTTGGCAGGAATGCAAGTTAGTCGACCTCTATGGAAATAAATAAGTATGGACAAATGGTAGATCTACCATTTGATCCAGCAATTCGACTACTTGCTATCTACTGAAAGCAAGAAACGTCTTTATACAAAAAAGACACCTGCACCTGTGTGTTTATAGCAGCACAATTCACAACTGTGAAGACGTGGAATCCGTAGACATATACTCACCATGTCTCCTTGGGTTGCCCTGGGTGGTGACTGTTTTTCAGACTTTCCTTGTCTTAATGACCTTGACCATTCTGAGGTCTGCCAAGAATTTTGCAGAAGATCCCTCAGTCTGGGTTTGTCTGATGTTTTCCTCATGAAGAGGTGGGTTATGGGGTCCTGAGAGAAGGCCACAGAAGGGAAGGGCCTCCTGGTCACTTCCTATCAGGAACACGCCATGCTTCCGGAGAGGCTGGCCTTGGTCCCTGGCTGAGGTGGTGTTTGTTAGGTGTCTCTGCTGTCCTGTGACATATCTTCCCCTTCCCTACTTTACTCTTGGAGTTCACTAAGTCCAGCACACTCAGTTTGGGGTGGGGAGGATTAAGCTCCCCCTGAACTTATTTGGGTATTTGCAGTTCTTCTGGAAGGAAGACTTCTCTCTATATATTCGGTCATTTCTCTGCATCAGTGCAAACCTGCATATATTTATTCTATACCTTGGGCTGTTATCTGTAGTCACACAATTTCTTTTTTTTTTTTTTGAGTTAGAGTCTCACTCTGTTGCCCAGACTGGAGTGCAGTGGCCGCTCCCAGCCACCGCAGCCTCAACCTGCTGGGCTGCGGCGATCCTTCCGCCTCAGCCTTCCAAGTAGCTGGAACCACAGGCGCGCGCTACCATGCCCGGCTAATTTTTTTGATTTATTGTAGAGATGAGGTTTTGCCTGCCCAGGCGGGTCTCGAACCCGCGGGCTCAGGCAATCCACTCACCTCAGCTTCCCAAGGCGCAGGATTACAGGCTGAGCCACCAAGCCCGGCTACATAATTTCTTATGTTGCTCATATCATTCCAGCCTCAGCCCTTGGGAACTTTTGCATGTTGTTCCTGTGTCCCTTGACAAGCCTCCTCCTTCTTATTTTTCTGGGCTCATTTTATATGTTCCTCACCCAGTCCTCGATATGTTAATTCACTTGATTTAATCATTCCACATTACACACATCAAAACATTACTTTGAACTCCATAAATGTATACAATTATGATTTGTCAATTAAAATAATATCAATAAAAACAAAGCATTAAAAAGCAAAGGCTGAGTGCAGTAGCTCACATCTGTAATTCCAACATTTTGGGAGGCCAAGGCAAGAGGATCCCTTAAGCCCAGGAGTTTGCAACCAGTCTGGGCACCATAGTGAGACCTAGTCTTCACACAAAAGCAAAAAAAAAAAAATTAACCAGGTGTGGTGGCTAGTGTTTGTAACCCCAGCTACTCAGGAGGCTGAGGTGGGAGGATCGCCTGAGCCCAGGAGGTTGAGGTTGCAGTGAGCTGTGATTGTGCCATGGCACTCTAGCCTGGGGGACAGAGTGAGACCCTGACTAAAAAATTAAAAATTAAACCAATCAATAAAAAAATAAAAAAGAATTTAAAAACTAAAGATCAAACAAAAAAGTATACACATATATACACAGGTATAGACTAAACTAGAACACACAGGCCAGAGAAACACTGGCTCCTTCTCTCAGGAATCTGGTTACTTTTACTGGAGAATGGAATTAGAACCCAGGACCCAAAAGGACGGGTGTCCACACTTCCACCCTCCACTCCACCACCATCCTGTGGAAGCATCCAGCTGTGAGGTTGGATGAGGTAGGTTCTCCTTGCACCCCATGAACTCTGTGTCCCAGGCCCACAGCCACACTTACTTTGGGGTGACTTTATGTCTTTTCCTCTGTGGCCACAGGATGTGAAAATAAAATGACAAGATACTCGTGAGACACTCAGAACAGCTTCAGGCATTCACACTGCAATCAGTAATTGGCAGCTCAGTGCAATGGCAGCGAAGCTAAGATGGAGCCCAGCTGCCTCAGTTTCCCCACAAGAATGAAAAGCACACTTAGCCCAGCTCAGAACTCCTTCTGTGCTCCTCTCCCAACTCACCACTTCTGCAGCTTCTGTGGCCCAAGCCAGCATCCTCTGCCACGACGTTCATGATGGTCTCTCTGCTTCTGTCTTTGGAAGCCAAGAAACGCTGCCCAAAGATGCTCTAAGGCCTTCAGAGGCTCCCAGTGTTCTGGAAGTAAACTGCAGTCTTCCCTGTGGCCACAGGATTCTGGCATGGCACCTGTCCAGGGCTTCACTGGCCCCGCACCCTGGGCACAGGTCTGTCCCACTGGCCTCCTGGCTGTGCCCAGCGCTGCCACGTGCTACTGTCTGGCTCTTCACGTTTTGTCCCTTCTGCTCAGGGTTCTCTTTTCCATCATTAATTCAATGAATAGCTCCTGTTCTCTCTCCCAGCTCCTACTTTTTTCTTATTTAGAGTTTGTGTTACTATTGGACAGGATAGTACCTGCATCTCTCTATTGTTACTGCTTGTCACTGTCTCCAGAATTCTGCTCTACAGGGCAAGTTAATTCACTTTCTCCTCACTGGAGCCTGAAGCAGGGGCTGTATGCAGTAGTGCTTAGTAAAACTGTCTTGACTGGGATTTGAAGGTCAGGGTGGCATTTCCTGTAGTTAAACTCCCCCCAACCCTGGCATCATCCTCACTCCTCCCCCATTCTGGTGCTTGCCACCATCAAGGACCAGTCCTGCAGGGGCCAAGCCCTTCCCAGGCCAGGGCCAGCCCCTCCAGCCCGTCAACCCCGTTTCACAGCTCGGAGACTTCGACCTCAGACATACTCGGAGGATCCACCTGGGATTCCACATGCCCACCCTGCCCAGTCTCATGGGCTTTCTGACCCTCTGTCTCATCACTGTGGCCCTACCCTAAGTGGATCTGCCCAGGTCTCACCAGGTGAGCACATTTGCTGTCTGGATTGCAAGGCTGCAGCGGCCTGTGGCACTCGGGCCACCCAGGCCCATATTCTGGCCCCATCTCGCCACACAAATGCCCTTGGGCAGTTGAGTTCTCGGAGCCTCAGTTGTGCACATCTGTGGAACAGGGAGACCCACAGTTCCTGGCTGGAAGGGCTGTGGTGAGCACAAACATTAGTTATTCCGTGGAAAGGTCTCAGCTCCACCTGGGATGCAGGAGCAAAGCTACAAACGTCTGCTACTGCTGAATTGCCCACCGAAAGCTTCCATGCTCAGTGGCTTTGGGGAGTTGGACCACACCCAAGAGCAGGGAGGACTGAGTGAGAGTCAACACTTGGGATCCCCATCCTCCCACAGGCCTGCCCCACCCAGGCCCCAGGATCAGGAGAAGGTGAGTTATTTCGCAAGTAGGTATAAGAGTCTTGTTAGAAGGTCTTAAGAGGAACTCCAGCCAAAGACTACATAGCTCAGAAAACTACAACCCTGTTCCAAACCACACAAAACCTGCCCTAGAAAGCTGTACACAGAGGGAACTCAAAGAGTAAAAGACACAGCACTCTGTCTTTGCTCTCCAGGAGGACCCACACTCTCCCGGTGAGGCCCCACCCGAGCCCTGCAGTTTAGGGGGCCCGTGTGCCTTCCTTACCTGACAACTGCATCTCAGAGCACTGGGTCTGTGACATGGCGACCTACCCTTGGGCTCCTGCAGAACAGACATTGGTGGGTCCAAGTCACTTGTCTGTCCCACACCACCCACTATGTCTCAATCCCATGTCACCTACGGCAACAAAATGACCTCAGTCCACTTGGACCTCACACCCCTCTGTGGTCCTGGGACCCATATTGCCTCACTTCTCTCCATGTTGGCAGAGATAGGGTATGCTTTGGGGCCTTAACCATTCAGGGCTGACCACTTATGCAGACACTTGGCTGATAAAGGGAAGAGGACACTCCCCAGGAAGAATTTGGGTCTGAGGAAAGAATGACCTTGCTGTGGCCCAGCCCGTGGCACCAGACAGTCCTCAGAAATGAGCAGTGACACTTTCTCATTGTTTTTCCAATCCCTGGACAGCTGGATTCAGAAGGTACAATAGCCACGCCCACCACAAAATGTCCACCTTCCAGATGAGGTGTGTGGAAGCAGCTTTTGCTGAAAAATGCCACCATTCCATGATCTGGTCACTGGTCCTGAGTGATGGCATGGGCCCACCGATCATCGAGAGTGACAACCCTGGGCGACTCCAAGCAGACCCAGTGCTCTCTGAGCCCCCAATACGCATCTGAGCCATAGCCACAGCCGTGGCTACCGGGCTGACTGACAGGCTAACCATACCAATCCACGGCCAGGACCAACAGCCGGTACTTGCTACCTGGGGAGATAATGCAACCTTAGGAGTGTGCTTAATGAAAACATTTAGGATATCAGACTCAGCCAGGGAACCCACAGGAAGGCATTTCCCTCTGGAACAGCACGCTCCCTGTCCTGGGTCACAGGAGGAAATCGCCCGGGGCAAGGAGGGCCTGGCCAGGAGTCTGGCTTTGTCTGGGGGTGGGGGGGTACAGTGTGCAAGAGATGAATTTGCCTCATCTACTTAATTTAACTTTGATCTGGCTACACACAAAAGTACTGAAACAATACAGCCAAGAGCCTGGTTCTCCTTAGAGAAGTTGATCTCCTTAGCAGAACGCTTTCACCCCATTGGCAAATATTTACTGAGCAGCTACCATGTGCCCAGCAGACACGTGCCATGCTGAAGGCATGGAGGCAGCCATGCTGAAAACAGACCAAACCTCTGCTCTTACAGCGTCCCATGGTCCTGGAAGGGGAATAACCAGGCAAAATAACCTGCCCAGCCTCTCACAAGGCAACATGTGCAACACAAACCATCAAAGCAAGGTTGGGGATGAAGAACCTTGTTGTGGCCGGGCCTGGCAAACCACACCTGAAATCCCAGCACTTTGGGAGGCCGAGCTGGGAGGATCACTTGAGCCCAGGCATTCGAGATCAGCCTGGGAAAAATAGTGAGACTCTATTTCTACAAAAAATAAAAATAGAATATATCAGCTGAGTGTGGTGGCACGTGCCACTGATTACACTGGGCCCTCCTGGGTAGCGCAGGACAACCTCCCATCTCAACATCTTTAATCCCATCTGCAAAGTCCCTGTAGCCATGTAAAGTGACACAGGTTTCAGGGATCAGGGCATGGGCATCCCTGGGGGCCATTATTCAGCCGACTCAGAGACCAGAGAGAATTCTCTGTCTGGTTAGTTTAAATTCCACATATGGAAATATGTGTACACGTGTGTGCTCCCCTTATAGTAGGAGGGAGCACATCATTCAGGGAATTTATCATTTTCCTTGCTAAAAACTGTTCTTAAAAAGTAACCATTTAGAAGTTGTTTGTTTTAACAACAAGGAGAATGAAAAGAAATACCTTGAAATGATTGAACTTGTTTGCTTTGTTTTGCTTCGCTCTTTAGTAGTTGGAGAATCCTTTTGGGATTCAAAATTTCTAGAATCTTCTCTCCAGGAAGGTTTCTGAAATAGAAACTCCTGTTGGTAAAATTGCTGGGACCAAAGGCCACTTTGGTGGATCTGGGGAGCATGGGTGTGAGTTTGTTCTGTGCTTGGCCCGCTGCAAAGCGGGGCTTGATCCTTGCCCCAGTGAGAGTGTCAGTGATCAAAGGGTGATCTCCAGGAAAACCCACCTTGTTTACTCGGTCTCCATAGCAACAGCATAATGACAGCTCTAAACAGGATACATTTTCACAAAGCATCATTAACCTCCTCACAACCTGATGCATTGCCATGAGGGAAACACATGTGGGGGCTGGAGGGATTATGAGTGGGAAACACAGGGAGGCTGATGAAGGGACAACATCCTCTGATGGACACGGAGTTGTTCATGCTAGTTGGACATGGAAAGGGGTGAAATAGAGCGGCCTCCCATACACTAACTGATCCTTCCCTATGTGCCTCCAGCCCAGGAGTCCCAAACGACAAGTGGTGATAGAAAATCCCACTGAGATCGCCTCTCGGCCTTTTGGCTAAGATCAAGTGAAAATCCCACTGAGGCCTTGAGGGCCAAAGTCATGCCCATTACATCAGCCTCTGACTGACGGTCAATCACTGACCAGAGCGGGCACTGCCCTCCCACCTGGACGCAGAGCAGAACATCTGGACCACCTTGACAAGGATATCTGTGCACCCCTGGGGGATCCTGAGGCCACACAGAGGAGAAGAGGAGGCTCGGCCTCCCTATCTAGGGCTATGACTTTGGAGGATCTGTGGAACCCTGGCCTCGTTTCACTGCTTGTCAGCCAGGTCTGTGGATGTCTCCAGAGGACGCATCCCAAGGCCCTGCCCCCAGGCCTTCTGCCTCATGAATTCAGAATCCACAGGGACAATCTGAGGACAGCCCCCCCCCCCCCCAGAGAGCCTCCCTGCAGCTGCCCTATACTTTGGGGAAAACAGGCAGTTATTCCACCATCAGAACAAGATTAAAACAATCTTAAGGCCAGGTGCCCGAGGCCTGACATGGAGTCAGAATATGGATGGACAAATTTGCTGTTTGTCTGGGTTTCTCTTCAGTCCTGGGTCTGTCTGCTCTCCTGCCCCTCGCCCTCTCTCCCTCCCTCTCCTCCCCTTCCACAGTCCCCCAATGCGTCTCCTCAGCTGGTCCCTAGGGTCCCACTTCTTATTCTCTTGCCTCCTGCCCAGATTGCCCAGCAGGTGGTGGATTGGGTGACTGTGAGTTTGTGCATGGCAGGGATGGAAACAAGACTTGGTTTATAGGATGAGCAGTCTTTTCCTTACCACCAACCCAGACCAAGTTCCCCACAAGCCCAGATCTTGGCAGGGTATTGAGGGTTTTTGTGCATCAAAGGCCTTTTTATTTTTCCTGGGTGCTTCCTGGGTGCAGGAGCTGGGGAGAGGTCCCTCCTTGCCTTTTATCTGTCCTTAAATTTTCATTGATTATTTCAACCACAGGAAGCATGAGCCAAGACCTTAGGTTCTCCTCTGGTCTGTGTCTGGCTTCCCCTGCGAGGGGCCACTGCTTAGATGCAGACACCAGTGCAGAGAAGGACACTCAGGACTGGGTGGAGCCTCAGAAATGCGCTGAGCTCCTGTTGGGTCCCTTGTGACTCAGGGGCTCTGGGTTTCTCGGCTCTGGCAGCCTGAGCCATGCTAGGCTCTGCAGAACGCTTTCCCCAGAAAGGACAGCAGGATTCTCTCCAGAAACCTGGGGTCAGGACTGGAGTCAGTCACTGAGGATCTGAAAGGGAAGGTGACCTGAAAAACTGGACACAAAGAAGGTGACATTGGGAGAGGTGACGAGAGTCCTGTAGTGAGCCTTGGCCATGTGCCCATCTCTGCAGGACACTTTGCAGAGATGTTTCTGTCTCTGGGCCCTGCTCTAGCAAAGGATCACAGACTGGGAGCTGAAAAGCAGAAGGGTGTCATCTCACAGTTCTGGAGGCTGGAGGCCTGAAGCCAAGGTGTCAGCAGGGCTGGGCTGCCTCTGAGGCTGTGGGAGAATCAGCCCCTGGTCCTTTCTCCACTTCCAGGGGCTGCTGACTGCCTTTGGCGTCCCTGGGCTTATGGAAGCATCACCCCAACCTCCACCTTCCTCATGTGGCATTTCCCTGTGTGTCAAACAAATCTGTGTCCAAATTTCCCCATTTTGTTAAAGACACCAGTCCCATTAGATTGGAGCCCACCCCAGTGACCTCATTTTAACTTGGTGAAGACCCCATCTCTGAATAAGGTTGTGTTCTGATGTGCTGGAAGGTAAGACTTCAGCATGTGAATTTGGGGAGGACACAGTTCAACTCCTAACAATAGATCACATCGTGTAACTTTCAAAAACAGAGAGTATTGTTTTCCCAATATATATACATGGAAAGTGAGACTTGAAAAGATTAAATATGTGCCCAGGGTCACACACCTAGTCACGGTGGAGCTGGGATTGAAATCCCAGCCAGCTCCAAGCTTAAGTATTCTAAAATATTTTCTAAAATGTACCTGAACACCTTGGGTTATAATTAACCTGCAACTTCAAAAAATAGCTGGCGGTTCTATCTTTGGTGAGATGGCACCTCATCTTCTGGGAAGGGTCCTGGTGAGGGCCCAGAGGTCTACCGGGTAACCAGGTAACGAGAAACAGAAGTAGATTCACCTGAATGTCTGAGAGCCCCGAAGGCAGGAGGCCTGGAGGCTGCCAGTCCATGCTTTAAGGCTCTGAGGATGATTGAAAACAGAGACTCTGAATATCGCCATCCCCAGGGAGAAGGCGGGAGATGTAAATGTGTTTCTGAGTGTGCTCCAATAACAGAAAGGGATTAATTAGGATTTTTTTGGTTGCAAGAAATAGAAAACAACTTGAGCTAGCGTAAGCCGGGAAAAGGAGGATTCGTTCTAGGAACCTCGGCTCACATCCCAAAGGGCGTGGATTAGGCGGGCAGCAGGCCCGAGGAGGGGTGGGCAGGAACAGACAGCATCACCGGCTTGTCTCTGCTTCCCACCCTACTCGCCCCCTCTATGGCCATCTCTGCCACCCACCCCAATGGTGTACACAGCGGTATCCCTCGGCCCTCACTTAGTGTCCTGTCACATTGGAGAAACATTCACACAATAATCAATCAGACCCAGGTCTAAACTCCCAGGCACTGCACCTGTTCTACCTCTGATCATGTGTCTACACCGTGGTCCAACCAACTATAGCCAGGAGTGAGATCTTATGGTGGAAATATGGCCACAGGGACCCCTGGGGGCTAAGGAGCAGGAAAAGGGTGACCAGATATGTCCAGCAAGACCCCACGACGCCACCTTCTCCAAGGGCTAAGGCAAGAACATAAAGACTTGTTTTTCATTTTCTAGGAATCTGGGGACAGAAACAGGGGGGCCATGATCAGAAACTGGAGACACTCTTTTGTTTAAAAAACAAGTTGGGGGTTGGGGAGAAGGATCTTTGTTCTCGGTAAACCAGGCGTTTCAAACTCTGCAGTATCTGGCACTTCTAGAAGCTTCTCCAAATGGGGCTGCCTGCTTCTGTACCGGTTTCTTAGCAACTAAATACCTGACTAATATTCAACTTTTTCCAGGGCTTTAAGAGCTGCAAGATATTAATTCCAAGAGAGACATCTAAATTGTTACTCTGGAAACTCACGTACACATCCCTTCATGGATTAGGTGGTGAAATGCCACAGTAAAAATATCCGTAGTGTCTTAACCTAGCCTTCCCCAGAAGTAGGATTGAAATTCCATCCCCTGAAGTCCCATCCCCAGGTGTATGGGTCATCTGCTTCCGGAGTCCCAGCCCCCCATGAGGCCACAGCGGGAGGGACATTCCAGGCTTGAGTTAGTAGCTCAGGCTGTGGACAGTGCAAAGCCTGGTTCAGTAAGAGTCACATGACTTCTCTGAGGCTCAGTTTGCTTCTCTGGAAATTGGGAACACAGTCAAAATGTACAGGATTTGTTCAAAGTGGCACTCAAAGTCTAAGGTAGGGTTTATATGCATTTATTAGAAAAATGTTTTTAAAAAATGAATCTTTAACTCAAAAAGTTAGGGAAAATCAGCCCTCAAATATTCTGTGCTCTTACTCTTTGTGAGATACAATGGTAATCACTTCCCTCAAGCCTAACAATGACCATTTGAGATAGGGACTCAGTACCCCCATTTTTACAGTGGGCAACCAAGGCTCAGGGTGGACAAGGAACTTACCCAAGGCTGCAGGGCCTGTGAGTGGAGGGTCAGGGAAGAGCCTAAGGCCAGCCTCTTCCACAACCTTGCTCCATGCCACCTCCCCAGCAGAATAGCAAGTAAAACCCAAAGGAATGGAAGGAATTGATAGAAAAAAGAAGAGAAATAATAAAAGAGCAAAGCAGCAGGTATTGTTAGTTGATCCAATCATTGGTATTTTGGGGGCACTGTCATGCCCCAGACTCCTCCTCTTCTTCAGCCCTGAGCTCCACATGGCCACACAGCAAACTCCCCCATGGGTGCAGCCATGGTGGATGCTGTGGAGCCCATATCCAACAGCTTTTTTCACCCTTCACCCCAGCTGGCAGTGCCACCTTTGTGTCTAAGTATCAGGTTGCAATCTGTGTACCCGGGGAAAGTAGGCCCCTCTCTGAATTCTAGGGAAAGCAATAAAAAGAAATAAGATAGAAAAACAAAACTAGAGTTGATTGATTAAAAATCCCACAAGATACTTTTGTTTTTAAAGACTAAAAAAATAATAAGAAATAAAAAGTAAAATGTTACCAGTTATGACCAAAGGTAGGAGGAACAAAAAACAGGATGTACTGTAATACAAGGTTTACAGCTCAGGACCTTGGCCATGACACCCACACAGGAGGTGAAAATGAGTCTTGCAGGAGCTTTGTCATCCCTCCATCTTTGCGAGCCATTGGCTCCATGGTGTCCAGGGAGTGTCAAGGGTGAGGGACACCCCATGTGGGGCCACATCGCGAGAGCATGAAGTTACCCGGAAGATCGAGAATTACAGATGCTGATCCACATTCACTGTTGTCCTTTTACTCATTCAGTGTTTATTTTACGTGGAATGTTTGTGGTCCCAGCAGGGCCTGGAACAGGGGCTCTTAGAACAAACATGATTCTAGCCTGAAAAGCTTGAGGGGGTACTGGGGATGCAGGACCTCTCCAAATCCAGGGGGAGGGGGTGAGACCCTGATTTCCACCTGCTGGGATGTGGGCAAGTCTCCTCCCACGTCCACCCAGGTGAGAGCCTGACTTCCACCTGCTGAGATATGAGAAAGTCTCCTCCTGTTTCCACCTGGGGGTGAGAGCCTGACTTCTCCCTGCTTGAATGTGGACAAGTCTCTGAGCCTCCTCTAGCCTTGGGCTTCTTATCTGTAAAGGGATGCTTTTCTATCAAATGGGAATAACAAGAGCACCGACTTTGATGTCTTTCTAGCAAGTGCTGGGCAGCCTTAGCTATCATTGCTGCGTAATTTATTTTATTATCACGGTAGCCTGTGCTTGGTGAGATAATCACTAGGTCACCTACTTACAGAAGAGGAAACTGAGGCCCAGGCAAGGCAAGTGTCTGTCCACGGTGACAGGGGCAGAGTGTGTGGCAGGCTCACATTGGAAGTCACACCTGGATTTGCTCAATAATCTTCCTGGGGAAATGCATGGGGCACTATGCCTTTCAAAGTGGCCTAGTACTGAGCATAGTAATGCTGGTTAATTTGGCATTCTATCAACTAGAAATCCTTATTAACTAACAATCATACCATACAGTGATAACTGATATTCATAAGGAACTTAATTGAAACTAACTTTTAAAATAGCTTTAGTGTTAAGTGCATTTTATTTTAATTCCTTGAAAATTGGTCATCCATGTATAGTTGATGAGGTAACAAGAAAACATGTTGAATAAAATCACTCAGTCCTGACATCGCCAGATGCCTACGTTTCCTATAAAAGAAGCGGGGTTTGGTGGAGTTAGGGGGGCACTGAACCCAGAGTCCACCTGATGTGCCCAAGAGGCTGGACCACTCACTTCCCAGAATTCTCTTCTCCATACCAGTCTTGCATCTGGGCATGCTGCTCCCCATGGAGTTATGACATCACCCCACCTCTACCCAATTTAAGGGCTTACAGAAGGTTGAAGGGTACCCGCCCAAAAGATACAATCATGCCCTGAGCCCCAGAACCTGTGTCCATGAACTTATTTGGAATTGGGTCTTTGTAGATGTGTTGAAGTGAGGAATCTTGAGACAAGATCATCCTGGATTCAGAGAACTGGATTTAGTGACTTGCAAGGAGCAAGAGGAGAGGTAACAGAGAAACACACGAGGCGGGAAGGCATGTGAAGACTGGGACAATGCCATCATGAGCTAAGGAAATACGAGTTGCCAGGAGCTGGGAGAGGCAGGAAGGATCCTCCCCTAGAGCCTGATCCATACCTTGAGTATGGACTTCCCGACTCCAGAATTGTGACAGGGTCAATTCCTGTTGCTTTAAGTCACCCAGATTGTTGTATCATTGAGGAAAATAATACAGGGCCTGATATTTTTATTCTACATGTTGAAGGTGTTCAACATGATGTTTTGATACATGCAGACATAGGGAAATGGTTACTACAGTCAAGCAAATTAACATATCCATCACTTTACATAGCTACCTTTGTGTGTATGGTAAGAGCACCTGAAATTTACTTTCCTAGCACATCTTCAGTACACAATATAATAGTCTTAACTATAGTCCTCTTGCTGTACATTAAATCTCCAGAGTTTAATCATCTTCTCTAACTAAACCTTTGTACCCTTTGACATGCATGTCCCCATATTCTCTGTTCCTGACCCTGGTAACCACCATTCTACTCTGTTTCTATGTAGATGACTTTTTATAGAGTCCTCATAGGAGCAAGGCCACATAGTATTTGTCTTTTTGTATCTGACTGTTTCTCTTTGCATCATGACCTTCAGGTTCATCCATGTGTCGCAAATGGTGAGAGCTTTCTTTTTTTTTTTTTTTTTTTTTGGGGGTTTCTGAGTTTTTATTTTTTAAAAGTGTTATCATCAATCACAGCCATCATTTTTTTGATGATCAAATGTGCCCACATTTGACCACAGGCTTCTTTGTTTTGAGTCTTTCCCATTGGTCTTTGAGCAGAGTCTAATGTT